>PVKH010017239.1:0-15475 GCA_004027955.1 Chaetophractus vellerosus | reverse complement strand
CCAGATAAGCTAAGAACATATCAGAAGAGATGCAACTTGAAGTATGTTCAGAAGGCAAAACCGTGCAGAATAAGCCACACTTGGGCTTCATAAAATTGTAGCTTGTGTACATAGAGAAATAATCATTAGAGCCAATTATCTTTAGACAGACTGATGTTTCAAATTCTAATTGCAAAGTTTTAGGCTCATTAACACATGTGCTTCATTTTTTCATGTTTTATCTTGGCTACCACATTTTATTGTTACAATTCATTAAAAATAATGTGAAAAATGAAGATGATCATAAACTTCATCAAATAAGCGAAAGAAAAAAAATAGTGCCTGGGTAATGATAATAACACTTTATATTTGCATAGCAACTTCCTTTTAAGGAGCTCAAAACATTTCACAAACATGATCTCATTAATCCTATGGGTACAGCAATAAAAATAACTTCCTAGCTCTATAAGCCAGGGAAATTGATGCATTAAATGGCTAGAGTTTGTTTCCAATGTTGCACATTGAATTAGGAACAAATGAGGTAATAGTGTTCAGATTCCTTTAATATAATTTTAGATTTATGTGCAGGAAAATTGGATTTTGGGGTACATTTTAACACATATAGATTAGCATAAGCACCACCACCTTCAGGGTGCAGAATAATCCCATCCCTCCAAACAAATTCTATTCCTTTGTTGTCAAACGTTCTCCCATATTTACCCCTGGCAAACCCTGCTCAGTTCTCCATCCCGAATATTTTGACTTTTCCTGAATTTCATGTAAATGGAGCCTTAGAGTATATAAACTTTTGAGGCTGGCTTCTTTCTCTCAGTAAAATGCTTTTGAGCTCCATCTGTGTTATGTGAATGAATAGTCCATTCCTTTTTATGGCTGAGTAGTATTCCATTATATGGATGTATCCAGTTTGTTTATCCATTCACCCTTTAAAGGACTTTAGATTGTTTCCAGTTTTGGTAGATTATGAAAAGAGCTGCTATAACTACTGGTGTATAGGCTTTTGTGTGAAAATGAGCTTTCATTTCTCTAGGTTAATGTGGAGTGAGTTGCTACACAGTGCATCTTGGGTAAACAGGCTCAGGCACAAAAGAGATTTTTCAGCAAATGACCACTTTCATTTTTTTCACAGCACAAAAGAGCAGAGGAAGCAGTCCCATTGTGGCTGGCTCCATCTGATGAGGGACACCCGTGCTACCCCGAGTGGTGGGTTTTTAAACACCTCTGAAGGAGGAGGCCCCATCAGGAGAAGGGAGTCCTTACCACTGAGGGGGAAAAAAAGCATGCATCAAGCAAACTTTGTGCAGAATTTCTTCCCTGACAAGCTGGTAGGGCTGCCTATTCCCACTTTCAGTTTCAAAGTAAGGTTAGGCCATTCCATTTTTGGGTGGCAGGTTTTTTCACAATTGACATCAAATGTGTCCCCAAGATACTTGTGGTTACTTACAAAATGGGAACATACTGAACACCTTCACAAAAACAAATAAGAGGGGAAAAGGACAGAATGTGTAGATGAGGCCTGGGATATGGCCCGACTGTGTCCGTGACTTCCCCAGCATTAAAGATCTATGAATGGGATGAGTGTATGCTAACTTTATAAGAATCTGCCAAACTGTGTTCCAGAGTGACAGTACCATTTTTAATTCCCACCAGCAGTGTATGAGAATTCCAGCTGCTCTATATTTTCATCAGCTCTCGGTATTTTTACTTTGAAAGATGTACTTTTCTTTTTTCACTCTTTATTAGAGAAGTTGTAGGTTTACAGAACAATCATGCATAAAACCCAGGATTCTCATATATCACCCTATTATTAAGACCTTGCATTTGGTGTGGAATATTTGTTACAATTGATGAAAGCACATTTTTATAATTGTACTATTAACTATAGTTGATGGTTTGACTTAAGGTTCACTGTTTGTGTGGTATAGTTCCATGGATTGCTTTTTAAAAATTTATTCTGCTGCCATATATACAACCTAGCATTTCCCCCCTTTTAACCACATTCAGATTCTAATAGGAGTGTAGTGGTATCTCATTGTGGTTTTCATGTTCCATTTCCCTAGTAGCTAATGATGTTGAATAACTTCATGTATTTGTTTTTCATTTGCATATTTTCTTTGGTGAATCATCTGTCCAGCTGTCTTAAATGTAATAGTTCTAGGAGCTTTGGGTGTATTACTTGGATTTTCTACAAAGACCATCTACAAGTGGAGGTAATTTTATTTATTCCTTTCCAATCTTAGGCATTTATTCTTTTTTTTAATTAAAGAATCTGTGAGTTTACAGAGCAATCATGCATAAAATACCGGATTCCAATACTCCACCCCACCACCAACACCTTGCATCCATGTGGAGCATTTGTTAAAATTGATGATAGCACATTTTTATAATTGTACTATTAATTAAAGTCCATGGTTTAACTTATGGTTAACTGTGTACTATAGTTCTGTTGATTTCTTTTTAAATTTTATTCTGTTACCATATATACAATCTAACATTTCCCCTTCTAATCACATTCAGACATATATTTCAGTTTTGTTAATTGCATTCACAATGTTGTGCTACTATTACCACCATCCATTACCAAAACATTTCTATAATCCCGAATAGGAACCCTGTACATTTTAAGCCTTAATTTCCCACTCCCTAACCCCACTCTTTCACTGGTAAACTATAGACTAGATGCTAACTCTATGAGTTTGCATATTCTAATTGTTTCATATCAATGAAATCCTAGAATATTTGTCCTTTTATGTCTGGCTTATTTCACTCAACATGATGTCTTCCAGGATTTTCCATATTGTTGCATGTATCAGGATTTCATTCCTTTTTATGGCTGAGTAATATCCCATTATATGTATATACCACATTTTATTTATCCATTCATCGTTAATGGACACTTGGGTTGCTTCCATCTTTTGACAATTGTGAATAATGCTGCTATGAACATTGGTATATAAACATCTGTTTGAGCCCCTGCTTTCAATTCTTTTTGGTATATACCTAGTAGTGGGATTGCCAGGTCCCATGGTGGTTCCATACTTAGCTTTCTGAGGAACTGCCAAACTGTCTTCCACACTAGCTGCATCATTTCACATTGCCACCAGCAATGAATGAGTGTTCCTATTTCTCCACATCCTCTCCAATACTTATTTTCCATTGTTTTTTCAACAGCAGCCATTCTAATGGGTGTGATATGGTATCTGATGGCTTATGATATTGAGCATGTTTCCATGTGCTTTTGGCCATTTGTATATCTTCTTCAGAGAGATGTCTGTTCAGGTCTTTTGCCCATTTTTTAATTGGCAAAATTTTGTTGTTAATTGGATACGTGGTATCCAAATATTTTCTCCCAGTGTGTAGGTTGTCATTTACTTTCATGATAAAGTCCTATGGGGAACAAATTTTTTATTGTTTATGAGATCCCGTTTATCTATTTTTTCTTTTATTGCTTGTGCTTGGGGGTGTAAAAGTCTAAGAAACCATTGCCTAACAGAAGGTCCTGAAGATGCTTTCCTGTTTCTTTCTAGGAGTTTGATAGTTCTAGCTCTTATCTTTAGGTGCTTAAACCATTTTGAGTTCATTTTTCTATATGGTGTGAGGTAGGTGCAAATGGAAATCCAGTTTTCCCAGCACAATTTGTTGAAGAGACTATTCTTTCCCAATTGAGTAGTCTTTGCAACCCTGTCAAAAATCAGTTGCCCACAAATACAAGGTTAGCCAACTGATTTTTCTGAGCTCTCAATTGTATTCCATCGGTCTGTATGTCTGTTCTTCTGCCACTACCATGATGTTTTGATTACTGTGGCTTTTAAATAAGTTTTAAGATCAGGACATGTGAGTCCTCCAACTTCATTCTTCTTTTTCAAGATGGATTTAGCTATTTAGGGTCCCTTAACTTTCCATTTAAATTTGATGTCAATCTTATGCATTTATTCTTCCCTTGTTGCACTAGCAAGAAATTGTTTATTGCATCAAAGTTTTCAAATGAATGCATATGTATTTGTATTATTCTCTTGTTATCATTTTAATCCAAGAAGTCTATAGTGACAGTCTGTTTTTCCTTCTTGATTTTGACAATTTCTGTCATCTGTATTTTTTTCTTTGTTGGTCTAGCTAGAGATTAATCAATTTCATTGATCTTTTTTTTTAAAAAAACAAGCTTTTAGTTTCACTGAATGTTTTCCTACTGCTTTTTTTTGTTTTAAATGTTATTGATCGTATATTTAATATTTCTTTTCTTCATCTTGCCTTGTGATTATTTACTTATTCATTTTCTAGTTTCCAAAGATGGAATCTTAGATTGTTGGTGTGAGACCTTTATTTTTAACACAGCATTCTAATATTACAAATATCCCTCTAAGTGCTATTTTAGCTACATCCCACTAAGTTTGATATGCGAATAGTAATTTTTGTTCAGTACAAAATATTTTCTAACTTCCTTTCAGATTTTCTCTTTGATACATGGATGATTTAGAAGTGTTTTCTTTAATTTCCTAGTATTTGGATATTTTCTTTTGTATTTCTGTTACCAAATTTTTGGTGAATTGCATTATGGTAAAAAACTATGCTATGCATTATTTCAGTTTACTTCAATTTGTTAACATTTGTTTTATGATCAAGGATATGGTCTATCTTGGGAGTGTTCCATGTGTTCTTGAAAAGAATATGTACTTTGCTCTTTTTGGGTAGTGGTGTTCAGTTCTTCTATATGTTCCCTGGTTAGTGTTTGCATGGTATATGTTTTTCCATCATTTTACTTTTATGCTACCCTTATTATGTTTATATTTAAAGAGGATTTCTTGTAAACAGCATATAGTTGGATCGTGTTTTTTTTAATGCATTAAGAAAATATTTGTCTTTTAATTAGTTGTTCAGATCATTTAATATAACTTATATATTATCTAATATAATTTAAAATAATTATCTTTATTTTGTTGTTTTATGTAATATAGTTAATATAATATTTAATATAATTCAGTATGAATATTTATATTTTTGGCTTTAGGTCTACCATATTATCCTTTGTTTTTATTTGTTCCCTTTGTTTTTTTGTCCCTTTGTTTTCCCTTTTCTGCTATCTTTGGAATCCTTAAAATATTTTTAGTGTTCCATTTTAAATTTTCTGTTTAGTCTTTTACTATATCTCTTTGAATGGTTTTGGTAGTGGCTGACTTAGAGATTACAATATAATGCTTAACTCTTCACATTACACTCAGAATTAATAGTTACAACTGCAAGTGGAATTCAGGAACCTTACCACCTTAAAGGTCATTTTGTCATTCCCTCATTATGTTCTATTCGGAATATTAATTATACCTACATATATTAAAAATCCCATTAGGTTGAATTATAATTCTTTGCTTTCAGCTATCACATGTATTTTAAACAATTTAAGGCAAAATTATTCTATTATATTTACTATTTCTTCTCCTCTTCCTTCAATGCTGACATTCCAAGTTTCCCTCTAGTATCCCATGATTATTCTTTAATCTGAAAATTTTCTTTAACACTTCTTTCAAAATATCTCTGCTGGCAATAAATTCTCTAGTTTTACTTCATCTGAGAATATCCTTACTTTATCTCTATTTCTGAAGGATATTTTCACTGGACATAGACTTCTGTTTTGACAGCTCTTTTCTTTCAGCACTTTAAAAATGTTGCCGCATTGCTTCCTGGACTGTCTGATGAGGAATCTGTAGCCTTTTAAACATTGGTTCCTTTTATGTGATGTTTCATTTTTCTCTGGCTACTTTAAAGATTTTGTATATGTCTTTACTGCTTAGCAGTTTGATCATGATGTTTCTAGCATAGACTCTTTGCATTTATCTTATTTGGGGTTCATGTCTTTAGATAAATTTTCAAAGTTTCCAATCACTATTTCTTCAGTTTTTTTCTGACATGAACTTTACATCTTTTTGTATTGTCCCATAGACTCCTGACACTGTTCATGTTTTGTTCACTTTTTTTTTCAGATTGAATAATTTCTATCAGTCTATGTTCAAATATTCTGACTTGTTTCCTCTGGCATCTCAATTCTGCTCTTGAGTCTATCCAGCGAGTTTTGAATTTTTATTGTTGTAATTTTTATTTCTAAAGTATACATTTAGTTGTTTTTATATCCTCTTATTTCTTGACTTAGAATTTCTCCCTTTCCATTGTTTCAAGAGTATGTTCCATAACTTCTTGAAATATAGTTATAACAACTGTTATAAAGTCTTTATCTGATAATGCCATGTCATGATTGACATCTATTGATTGTCATTTCACTTGTGTGATATTGAGATTTCTCTGCTTCACTGTATGTTGAGTAATTTTGGATTTTATCCTGGATATTTTGAATATTATGTTTGTGGCTCTAGCCCTTCTTTAAATGCTATGGAGAATATTGAATATTTGGTTTGTTTGTTGATTTTAGTAGTAATCAACTCTGTTAGATTTAGGCCACAAATCCCTTCAAGTCCAACTCACCATCTATGGGCTCTGGTTCCAAAGGCCATTCAAATTTTAAAGCCTTTGCAATGCTTGTGTTTTCACCATGCAGTGGCAGTCTGGGACCTGGGAAGTCATCTGCTCCATATTTTAATTCTCAAACCCTTTGATATGCTGGTTAGACTCATATCTGACAATATAACTTGTGACTGAGCCCAAGAGTTTATAAACAACACTCTGAGATTATCTTCTTGAACTGTCTCCTCTCTGTGTGCTCTCTCACACTATCTGTCTCTGAGCAGACTCCTTTCCTGGTCCTCTGGCTAGAAATCAGGACATCAGTTTCTCCACTCTGCCTCATATTTCCTATGATTGTGTCTGTCTCCAGAGCCATGTGGCAAGTGGGTATATAAAGAAAAATAAAGAACGGGGCACTCTCTTTACACTCTTGGTGCCACAATTCCTCTGGTCATAAAAATAAGGATTTCCTTCTCTAGAGTTTTAGGTGCCTGCCTTACAGAAACAGTCATTGCTGTCACTGTTGTTTCAGGATTGCCCGAGGACTGGGATCAGAGAGTTCAGAAAAGAAAACAAACAAACAGGGGATTTCTCCCCACTCTCTCTGACACATAGGGACCTTTTTTCCTGCTCCTCAGTCCAGAAATAGAAGGCTTTTCTTGGAGCTCTTTCTGTTCACAGTGAGTGCACAGTCCAAGCTTTCAGGTTGCCTTTGCATGCATGCCAGAAGATAGAAGAAATGAAAAAATGTGAAACACTGCTGATATGGTGATACTTCAAGTTCTGCTTTCTCTCCCCAATCTGCCTGCTACCGTTTACTTTTCAGAGTCTTCAGACAGCTGCTCTATGCATTATGTCTAGTGTTTTAGTTGCATTTGGTAGAAGAGACAGAATGGAATGTGTTTACTCCATCTTGATTAGAACCAGAAACCAAGGTTCAGATTTCTTCACTGCTAGTCATCAAACCAATCTTGAGAGTGTGTTTTAGTCCAGATCTTAAAACAAATGTCCAAACAATAAGAGTATGTAAGATTTATTAAGTAACTATGGTGCTAAAAACTCAAGCATCTCATTTAACCCTTGCTATAACCCCAGGTTATAGTTTATATATTTTCCCTTTACAGATAAGAGAACTGAGGTAAAGAGATATTAAATAACTTGCTGAAGGTTATAGAGTTAAAAACTAAAGGGGTCAGGATTTGAATCCAGGTAGTCTGACTCCAGAGTCAGTTCTCTGTTTCTATTTGCTTTTTTGTTTTGTTTCAGTTTACATAGGATTATGCATCTATGGGAGAACTCTGTGTATAATTGCTATAACTACAAGCTTAACTTATTTTACTCTCTAAGTATAGAACAAAGATTCGTTGGCAAACAGGTGATGTTACCACTCCTGAGAAGGGCTGATAAAAGATTCTCGAAATTAAAACAACATTAAAGCCCCAGTGACCCTTTAAAAACACGCGTGTGTCACCTGGATTTATTCTCACAGTTATCCTTTTCCCCCTGGATTTTTAAACTAAAAAATTGAGTAGAAGGGATGTACAGCTCCTGCTGATATATATATATATATATATATAAAAATTTTTAAAACTCATTTATCTGTAAGATTAGCACACTATAAAGGCACTGATAGTGCAACATAAAGTGAAATCTGTGGCCTGGAGCTGATTTATGAACTGTTCCTAAGCCACAACACAATAAGAAATTGAGAGTATTTTGGAATTTTTATGGCAGTTTGATAGAGTAATTTTATGTTGTTAAATGTAATAATAAAAACTGGACTTGTATTTTATTTTTTTCATTTTTATTTTATTCTTCTAATAATTCAGTTTTACTACCTGTACAAAAGTTAAAATGTGTTATGGATTGGAAACTTAGAAAAAACAACAACAGCTGTTTGTAAACAACCAGTTTGGGAAGCACTGTACTAAACCACAGTGATCACCTTCTAATTATAAAAAAAAAAATGGCAGAAAGAACATAGGATCCCTGGCATGTTTTCCTTCTTTCAATGAGTCTTAGCAATTCTAAAATGTATGTTTGGAGTTTTAATAAGGTTGGTTTGTTTGTAAGAGACAAAGATGTGGAGAAAGATCAAGAGAGCTAATTTTGAAGCTGCCTGAAAGTTGGTATTTATACTTTCTTCTTTTCTTTCAAATTTTTGCCACGAATGGTATGTTCCTAAATAGAGTCCTATAACGAAGAGCCCTAACACTGCTGTGGCAGGGGAAGACCACTGTGGGACCACTGTGGCCAGGCAAAGACCCAGCCTCGGCTTTTGCAGAGGACTGGTGGTCCTTTAGAGCACCATTGCATGGTACTCTCATCCCTTACAAGATAAAAATGTTTCTGGCTTCCTCTCTCACCATATAGAAGGTTTTCTCACCATCTGAAGGCTTCCTTCTGTTTCTGTGACTTTTTATTCCTCCATTTATAAAGTACTCTATTAAGAGGCTTAAGACCCACCCTGGGTCATGCAATCTAATCTTAGGTCCTTAACTGTGCTGCTGGAGTTGGTAGGTATATGTCCAAGAGACTTGAATCTTTGGGCTGTCCATGTGCCAGTGGGGCCCTGAGCCTCAGCAGAGTTGCAACACCTACTGGCCAGTTCATTGGACTCACCCAGGACAACTAACAATGAGGTGAGGATTGACAACCACCATACCAACAAAACAAGAGAGCCTACAACTGCAAGCAAGAGAGTCCCATTTATCAGCTGTATGGGATTGAAGCCCCCTCTCAATTAGAGGTGGAGTGGATATCACCATCCCAGAATCCTCAGGACTGGGGAATAAACTATGGACTAGATTGGACTCACTGGTATTCTACTATAGACTTGTGATTCTAACAATGAAAGAAATTACAGCATTGATGTGGAGTCAGTGGCCTCTGGAGGCTCTGGGGGCAGGGGGAGGGAAAGACAGTTATAATCCGGGGGCTTTTTTGGGACTTGGGAATTGTCCTGAATGGTATTGCAATGCAGATACAGGCCATTATATATCTTCCCATAGCCTGCAGAATTGTGTGGGAGAGAATGTAGACTACAATGTGAACTATGGTCCATGCTCAGTGGCAATGCCCCTGATACATTTATCAGTTGCAAAGAATGAGCCACACTAATGAAGGATGTTGTTTATGTGGGAGGGTGTGGGAGATGTGGGGAGTGGGGCATATGGGAATCCCTATATTTTTTGTGTAACATTTGTGTAATCTAAGTATCTTTTAAAAAGTTTTAAATATTAAAAAGAAAGAATAGGTTTACATGCACAAGAAAATATTAGCTATATAATAGGATTTTCTGAGGTCCACAAAAGCTTCAAACTGCCCCAGTACCTTTGGAAAAATCAGTCAGACATTTTCATGTGTATCTATTTCTGGGTTCTCTATTTTTTTCATTGATCTCTGTCTTGATCCCTCTGCCAATACCACACTGTCTTGATATTTGTAACTATACAGTAAGCCTTAATATCATGTAGAGTGATTGCTCCTACTTTATCCTATTTCAAAATGATTTTAGCTACTCTAGTTCCTTTGCCATTCAATATAAATTTTAGAATAAGTTTAACTATGTCTGCCAAAAAAACTTGATGGGATTTTGATAGGAATTATCTTGAACCTATAGATCAATTTGGATGGAATTGACATATTTATTCTGTTGAATCTTCCAATCCATGAACATATGTCTCTACATTTACTTTGCTCTTCTTTGATTTCTTTCATCAGTATTTTGTAATTTTTAGCATAAAGAAGCTATACATATTATATTACATTTATAGCTAAGTATTTCATTTTACTTGGAGTAATTGTACGTGATATTGTGCTTTTATTTTGTTTTCTGCATATTTATTGTTAGTAAAAAGAAATATAGTTTGATTTAAAAAAAAATGAATGACTATAGAAGAGAGGAAGTGGAGGCAAGAGCATCCTAGCTCATGTTTACTATTTGCCTTCCCACTCAGCCCAGTCAATGACAAACAGCTCTTATTCCTCTAATTTGATCAGCTCAGCTAATTCCTACTAATGTTACCAAATGTTAAATAAATATTGTTGTCTGGTTAAACCTGACAATCAACCAACTTCTCTGGAAGTTCCTTAAGTATCCAAAGTTAGAGCTCAATGTAAGATAAGGTTTTGCAACAAATTCTAAATGTGTTCTTAGAAAAAGGAACTGTCTACAGTATTAGATTATGTTCTTTGCGATAAAGTTTTACAACATTTAATCAGAAATCCCTATCTAAATGAAACTAATAGTTTGTTCAAGTCTCTCATTTTTGCCCTAATTGATTTGAATCTCAATATTGAAAAAAGAAACATATTTACAGAATTGGAAAAAATGGAATGTTTAAGTGTCTTGATTTGCTCTAGCCAAAATACTATCATATAGTCACGAAATACAGAAAAGATAAATAAGTCTTTAGTTATATAACAAGTTCTATAACTTGTCCATCTCTGTCAGTTTATATTCTCCATTGTCAGATGCCTGGATATATTCAAGCCTTTCAGTCTATTTGAGTCATTCTAACCTGTAAAAATTGAATAAATTTCCTTTTATAAGGTAGGAAATACAGTGCTTCTCCCAAGATTTCCTGGCATTTGGAGAGAAGCCTGCTTTTTCTCCTAGTCTAACATCTCTTCCTGCTAGCAAAAACAAAAACAAGCAAACAAAAAACCTTTTGATCTTTCTTGTATTTTCTCAAGTCTGCATTTACCAAAATGTGGAGCATAGCCCTTAATTCCCCACTGGATATTCAGTTCCATGAGGCAGCTCAGTGTTGTCAACCTTTATTGAAGATTGGACTTCATAGTAGTTCCTGCCTCATATAGAACCATTTCAAGGATAAAATGAAATTATGCATGTAGAGGGTCTGGTACACAGTAAGTATCTAATAAATGCTGACTGTATTATTTATTCAGGGATAATGGTACCGGGTTATATCAGAGCAGGCAAAATGAAATACTAGAAATCACTGTTATCTTTGAAATTCCTTTAGCCTTCAAAGTCATTTGAAGTTCCCATTAGCTCCATAACGGGTTTCATTCCTCTTTCAATCTAGCAGTTCACATCTCAATTCCTGTTGTTTTCCCTAGGCAGATGATTTCTGCTCTCTCCTTCTCTCTATTTTCCCCTCCCCCGCCCTCATCTCCTGAAAACTCATGTCCTGTGATGTGGTGGGGAGGAAAGACTGAGGTGGAGCCAGGCATCTTTTTGGTGGACTCTTCTATCTTCCAGACCAAAATGATTCTATCAAGGTAGAATCGTTCACTGTCCTAACCGCTAGCTGTTGGCTACGGCAGTCAATTGTGCGATTAAAGGAGGAAGTGGCCCCCATATTATAACTTGATTTCAGAAATGAAACTGTCATTGAAATGGGGAGAGCTGAATCATGTGAAAAACCACTCTTAGAAAACAAACATCAAATATTGCTCCACATTCAACCATCTAATAATCTATTAGCAACATATCTGAACAGGAAATAAACAATTTGAATTTACATGTTGTAATCAATTCAGTTAATATTATATTATAAACATTCTTTCCAAAGGACTACAGTCTATCACAGACCTTTAAGAAAAAAAACAATCTTCCAAAGAAATTTAACCAAACTATCTCTATTTAATGCATTTTTAAAGATGGCTCATGTATTGTTTTCCTAGGGCTGCCATCTTAACAAATTACCACAGATTTGGTGACTTAAAACAACAGAAATTTTTAAAACACTTTTTAAAAATTATTTTCTTACAGTATCTTTTTTTTAAATTTTATTTTATTTTATTTATTTATATATATTATTTTAGGATACATTGATTACACAAATATTACACAGAAACTTTAGGAGTACCCACATGCCACCCCCCCACACACCTCCCACAACCTCCCACACACACATCCTTCATCAGTGTGGCACAATGCCTGTGATAGACATACACATTTTAGGGCTTTGCCATCAAGCATGGATCACAGTTCAGGCTGTAGACCACCCTCTCTCCCATACAGTTCTGCATGATACATGATGATATAAAATGGCCTATATCCTCCATTGCAACATCACCCACGACAATTCCCAAGTCCCCCCAAAAAAAACCTGTATTACAATTGCCCTTCCCTCTCCCTGCCCCCAAAGTGTCCAGTGACTCTGACTCCACATAATTTTGTAATTTCTTTCATTGCATGTATCACAAGTCTATAACAGGACACCAACAAGTCCATTCTAGTCCATAGTTCTTCCCCCAATCCTGAGGAGTCTGTGATGGTGAAGTCCCCTCCACCACCAACTGAGGGGGAGCTTATATCCCATGGATACGATGGAAGAGTTGATCTGCCTGCAGGTGCAGGCTCTCGCCATTCCCCAGGATAGCCGCCGTCGATCATCATCTCCCCACTAGGTGTCCTGGGTGAGTCCATTGAGTTGTAGAGTAGGGGTTGTAGGTCCACAGAGCCTCTGGACCCAGTTGGCACATGGACAGCACATAGTCTCTGGTCTCTGGAAGTACACCTAAAACTCTGGCATCAAATATAGGTTTGAATAGAAGAGACCGATGGACCATGAGCATTGGAGATGTGTTTTGGTCAGTCTCTGTCACTCTCAGTAGCAAGGGTTCCAAATTAGGGCCCACTGGTAAGGCACCAAACTCTGGGGCTATCTGCCCTGATATAGGACCTGGATATCTCCAAAGCCCTCAGAAGGCCTCTATTTGGGGTGATATCCATATTGGAAGCCTAGGAGGTCCTACTAGGGTATGCATAAGTGTTACCTCTGGGTTGGTCTCCCGACTCTCTTTGAAGTCTCTTAGCCCTATGAACTCATTTGTCTTTAACATTTCCCCCTTTTATTCAGAGTCTTTTTCCAGTTGTTCTGCCTGTTGGCATTTGTTAGTAATCCCTCGTTGCCAGGGAGGCTCATCCCCGGGAGTCATGTCCCATGCTGGGAGGAAGATAATGCATTCATATGCTGAGTTTGGCTTAGAGAGAGGCCACATTTGAGCAACAAGGAGGTTCTCCAGAGGCAACTCTTAGGCACCTCTTAACACTAGGCTATTTCACTTTCAACAGCAATGACTCATAAGGCTAGTCATTAATAACAAGGGCCCATCAATGGATCATCCTCCTTTGCCAGACCCTGCCCCTGCACTCAGGGGGATGTTGCTACTCTTCTGGAAAATATGGCAGAGCTCTCCAAGATGGGAATTCAGTGTTCTCCCATTTATTGAGTAATTCGTCACCCTGTGACCATGTCCCATGAGCATTTGAACAATTATGTATGCCTTTTATGTATGTTCAGGTGGACTTCCTCCCATGTACCCCCAACCTTGACACCCTCCCCCCACCAATGATCCTCTCTGGTCCCCATTGTGACCCTTCTGTGATCCATAGCCTCTTCACAGGTGAAGTCATAACAATAGCAATTTGCAATGAATAGGAAAATGAAATAATAATGATATTTAAGTGTAAGAGTTAAAATATAGGAGAACTTAAAAAATAAAAAATAATTTTAGGAAATTTTTTAAAAATAGAAAAAAGAAAACAAGATTTTATTAAAGGATTGGTGTGATGGTTAGGCTAATGTGTCAACTCGGCCAGGTAATTGTGCCCAGCTGTTGGGTCCAGCAAGCCCGGGGCTAATTGAGTTTGCTGCATGGTTGGCTGATTTCATCTGCATCAATCAGCAAGATTGGATCAAGAATGGATGACGCTTTTATCCATTCAGTTGACTGCCATAAAAGGGAACTGAGGGGGCCGGCTCGATAGCCCAGTGGATAGGGCGCCGGTATACCACATGGGAGGCCCCGGGTTCAGTTCCTGGGGACCTCTCCTAGTGGGCAGACCACCTTGAGAATGGCAAGCTGCCATGGGCAGGCCAGAGCCGCCGTGGGCAGGGCAAAAAGCTGCCATGGACAGGGCAAAAGCCGCCATGGGCAGGGCAGGTCGCCCGCGAATGGAGCGCAGCCAGCCACCCGCGAACTGAAAGCCGGCCGTGAATAGAAGCAGAAGCCGCCCACAAGCGGGGAAAGCCGCACCTGCGCAGTGACCAGTCTCGGCGCGTCGCTGCAGCGGGGCGGGGGGAAGGGGAGATATGTAATAAAAAATAAATAAATCTTTAAAAAAAAAAAAAAAAGGGAACTGATTTCAACATTCGGAGAGAATTTCCCAGCTCGTTGTTTGACAGCGAACTTCTCCCAGGAGCTCATCAAGGACCCTTCATCAGTCTTTCATCGGAGCCCCTGGCTTGCAGCCTGCCTGCAGGACCTGGACTTGTGTATCCCCACGGTCACGTGAGAGACTCTTATAAAATCTTATATTTTTAACAGATATCTCGTGTTGATTCTGTTTCCCAAGAGAATCCTGACTAGAACAATTGGGATATTCAAAAAATGTGAAAAAATAATAATATATATATGTATAAAAAATTTTTTTTCCGATTGTGCCTTATTGGTGCAATATCTGGTGTCCAGTCTGTTTCGTGGCACCTTCCTCTTCTCACTCTCAAGCAGCCCTCCTTTTATCATTTAATTTTCCAAGAAGTTTTGGGTCACAGCAGTCACACACAGAATACAAGACAATCTCATATACTCAAGCTCCTCCTCCATTCCCCCCCCATACCAAAACCTTTTTGTATGTGGATAGCAGCATCAACATAATTGATAAACAGATAGTGAAACATAGTTCCCCAACATTGTCATTGGTCCACATCAAGGTCCACATTTTAGTTCGTACACTTTTATAAATTTTGATGACCACAAGGCAATGGAAAACACTTCCACGGGCCACCAACGCCCTTCATGCGATCCACCCCATCCCTCCCCACCACCCCTGGGCCCACAATGTCCCCTTGGCTTGACTCTCCAGACGACAGGATTCACAGATTCACACCACAGAGTGTCCTGGCTCACCGGTTCATCCCCCACCGGGAACCATCCCTGCTCCCAAGTGTCACCCCCCTGTCTATTTCTGAGTGAAACAGACCTACAAAAATAGGGAGCCCATCTCCCTCTCCCCCACCATGCAGGTTCTCCGCCCACCGACACACTACAC
>PVKH010017238.1:0-15476 GCA_004027955.1 Chaetophractus vellerosus | reverse complement strand
CTGGGAGACAATTTCTTATTAGCTGGCACAGGTACCACGATAAAAGAACATATCATTCTAGGCACTCTAGGATATGTCCCTTATGACTACACACATTGTAAACTGCAGAACTGAGAAGTCAGTTGGTGGTTATGTAGAAGGCTCTTCCTACTGGGCTTGGATATTCTTGGGGATAAGGACTATGTCCTCTTCATGCCTCTATCCTCAACGCCTTCCTGGCAGCAGGAAGAGACTCATCAAGGGCTAGTTAAACAAAGGAACGACAATTCTATTACTATGAACCGCTATAAAGTCATGGGTATTTTGTTGCTTCAGTTTGTTGGACCAGATCAGAAGCCTGGAGGCTGGTCTGATCCTGGTCTAGGCTCAGAACTGTGGAGGATAGAAGAATTTGGTTATCTTAATGAGACCAGATTCGAGTGGTACTTCCTAAGGAATGACAGAGTTAGGTTCTGCCCTGGATGGGGCTCTTCCAGGCTCAGCTACCAAAAGGGTGCAGCAGTGTTTTCTACCATGCTGTTTTTTTCTGTTCTATGTAAGTCAGGGGTTCTTAAAGCTTTTTTGTTCCACAGACCCCTTTGCCAGTCAGGTGAAAACCACGGACCCCTTACTAACTCCATACTACACTGTGTATTATTTAATAAATATATCACACCTGCACCAATACGCCCCCACAAGAGAATGCTTTTTCTGAATTTCAATTCAAGCTCATGGACCCTTTGTTAATCATCCCTGGTGTAGGTCCTGCTCCCACTACCCAAACCACCTTTTTCTCTCTGGTTCCTGTCCCTCTCTTGAGTCTCACTATTGTTTGCCCTCAGAAGATATGTGTTTGCCTAAAAATATGGACACAAACATTTCCCTAATCATAGCACATGCTTAGAAGGGAATGAAGGAAGAGTTAAGAGTCTGGACCCTGAAGTTCCTTTAGTACACACCACAGATGATTCACGAGTTCCTGGGGGCTTGGTACATCAGCTCCTTATCAGAGCTCTGGAAGGTCTCCTAATTCAACATCCTCATTTTACAGATGCAGAAACTGAGACTCAGAGGTGGGAGGTAACTATCTGCCCCAAACTGTACAGCTGGCTAGCCAGTCCAGAGTATTTTTCACAGTAACCCACATCTCCCTACTCCTCTTTTCAGCATATTTTCATCAAATAAAAACATTTTAATAGAATGTATTTGATGCAAGGCACACAGCTTTTGTACATTGCCTGGATCCTGAGTTGAGATAAATTAAATATTTTCTTTTGGAAAATATTTGGGAGTTCTGGATTAGTTTCACCTTAAATGTATAAAATAAAGTAAAATATAAAATATAAAATAAAATAAAATAATAGATGTGGCAGTTTGAAATTATTTTATGAATCCCAAAAAGAGAAAGATTATGTTTTTAAACTAATTGATTCCTGTGTGTGTGATACCCTTTGATTGCATCAAATTTGGTTGAGGGCCCTATGATTAGATTACTTGATACGATCACTTTAGGGCTTTTGATTACACTAAGTCAGTGAGGCCTGAGGCAGCTGGAGTCTCTGCCCTCTTGCTGGGTCTGATAAAAACAGAGGCAAAGGGACACAGACAGACACTAGAAAAGGAAGCTGCTGTATTTGATCCTGCCATGTGAGAGAGGACTAGAGGATTGCTTAAGCATGAGGCCCCCATGAATGTGCTCATGGCACAGCTCAAGAGGAGATGGTGAGCCGGGAGGAGAAGGCTGAGACCTTGGCAGAGATCGGCAGCCATCTTGCTTGGCCATGTGTCCAGACAACAGAATCAACAGTCACTGACTTTGTTGAACAAAACACCTCTTATGGTGCCTCAGTTTGGACTCTTCACAGCCTTGGAACTGTAAGCTTTTATCCCCAATAAATCCCCTTTATAAAAGCCAGCTCATTTCAGGTACTTTGCACTGGCAGCCCTTTGGCAAACTAAAACAGTAGAGTACAACATAGTACGATATAATATGTTATAATATTTTATTCCAAATATGATTGCTAAATAATGCACACACACATATATGTAAAAATAGGTATTGGTAATTAAAGAAGCATAATCTAAAGCCTTTCAAAAGATCTTGCTAGTTAATATTTCCAACTAAATGGAAATAGTAAACATAAAGGGGCTTTCTAAGGGTTTTTCTTTAGGGATTCAACATAGAGTAGCAAAGAATCGATATTTGATGTTAGTTAGGTCCGTAGTCAAGGTTTGTTCCAATGTTTCATTCCATTTAAATCAGTGTTTCTAATGGGGACAAGCAGAAGTGACCGGCAGAGGGGAGGGTCAGGTCATGGAAGCCTCTCAAGGTTCTGAGGGCAGCTGGTTCAACATTACCCACCCTCCCTCCACAGCATTCTCCTGACCTGGCCAAATTTAACTCTTTAGTTGACCTTGCCCTTGCAAGCACAGAGGGGTCTGTACAGATAAAGACCACAAACACTTCATGGAAAGACAAGGCTGAATTACACAATTTCTTCTTGTTCCTTAAGCAGCTTTTCTTAAGCCCTTTGCCAGAATTCATTCTAACCTTTCTTGGATAGCTATGGTTGTGAGTTAATTATTACAGTAAGCTTACTGAGAGACAATGGAATATGTCTAGTTGTTGAAAGACTTTTGATTTTGAATCCTAAAGTACATATCTAATAAACGCAGGCTCTCATCCCGTCTGTAAGGCAAAAGATGAAATTTTAATCTAATAATAATTTCTTTTTCCCTGGGGAAACCTGGGATATATAAACTCAGCACAAATAAGAGAGAGAAAATAAACTATTCCCAGTTAAATTTCTCACCCAGTCCGCTGGTGCTCTTTCCTTCCCCCTGGCATTCTTCAGTGTTTTGTATCTACCAAGACAAATATATCTGTAGCCATCACGTTATTTGGAGGGCTAATGTTTTCCTCGGATTATAAAAGTAGTAAAAGTTTATGGTAAAAATCTAGAAAGTAACAAAAAGTATAACAGAAGGAGAAAAATAAACCATCCATAATTGTACCACCCTGTTATCACTTTGGTGTTTTTCCTTCTAGATCATACCAAATATACCAGTTTATACTTGCTTTTCTTCCTATGAAAACCATTTTAACATGTCATATTTGAACTCCTATGTTTTATTTTATTGTATGTATGGTTTATATTTTTCTTCATTATACCCTTCCCACACCCCTTTTTTAAAAACCAGTATAAAGCACTCTGGCACGAACATCTTTGTGCATACAGCTTTTCCTGTGTCAGGAAAGATCTACAGAAGTGAGACTTTTGAATCAAAATGTAAACATTTCTAAGCCTCTCTCTTTATATTGCAAAATTTCTTACCCAGAAGGGGGTTCTAATGTTAACAGTTCCTCTTATAGTTCATGAAAGTGTCAGTTTCATACACACTTGCAGGCTTTGAGCATTTTCTCTTTTAGTTTAGAAGAACTGATTTGATGTTTAAAACAACAACAAAAACATTACGCAATGATTGTTTTTCTTTATATATACTTTTGGTCATTGATAAGGGCATACATTTTAAATAAATGTACATTGGCTACAAGACCATGGACTGCATCTCTTTTGGTTATTGCCGAATCCCTAGGGCTGAGAAAAGAGCCTGAGATATAAGATGCACCCAATAAATATTTTTAAATATTCCATTTATTTCCTTTGCCTATTTATCTATTAGGAAACAATATTTTAATGATAAGACATTTGAAAATGATAGGATCTTTTGTTGGGTAGACTAATAGTTTGTAAATTCATTTATAAGAAGTAGCATACAAGTTACATTCCCACATGTATGAATTGATTTCCCTTTCTAATTCTGGAAGATTTGCATGGTCCTGAAGACAGAATGGTGAAAAAGAAGTCATTAAAATGAGTTTGTATCCTAGACTGACCAAGAGTTTCTGTGCCTCATCTGGAAAATGAAACAAAATAAAATAAAAGGCTGCACATTTGTCCTCTTTTTATCTTATGGGACTGTTGGGAGAATATAATAGGATAATTATAAATAATAACTAAAGGTAAAGCCTTTGAAATGCAAAAAATCATATTCAAATACAAAACCAAAGTATTAGTATTTCACTCCCAGAGTTTCTGTTGTAGGCCTTGCTTTCCTCCTTTGTCAAAGGAGTAGGGGTGGGGAGATGGGCTACACAGAACCTACTGTATAGTAAATTGTGAAGAGGAATAGTTTGGAAATTCAGTTATAAGAAGAAGCATACAAGTTTCATTCCCACATGTATGAATTGATTTCCTTTCTAATTTTGGAAGATTTGCATGGTCCTTATAGCAAGTGTACCATAAATGTTAGTTGAATAAGTTATTTCCAAAGTTCTTCTTTTGACTCTATGGCCGAAATGCTCCATGATATTGGGAAACAAGAAGTAAGGAAAGTAGTTAATGAAAAGTAACTGTTGCTCAAATATTTGAAGTGAAATTTGATTACAAAGAATTATCTCAGCACAAAGCTTTACTTCTGACTTTCCCCCTAAAAGAAAGCTTTAATATGATACACAGAAGTGTTCATAACATATACAAAGGAAATAGAGTGAAATTCTTATTTTCCCAATACTTGTTAGGGTAGAAAATTAGAAACCGCAAATTCTCAACCATAGGAGAATAGTTAAGCAAATTAGATTTCTCTTAACATGGTAGAATGTTACATGGTCAACAATAGCAAATATGCTATATGTGTCATTATATATGGAAATGTGTATAAAAAATAGTAGCATGTGAAAGAGAGAACATAAAGCAATATACACACCCAAATTACAGCCACATGAAATCAAATGAATGTATATTTTAAAAGATGAGAGAACTCACAATGAGGAAATCATATAGATTTTCATGCTCATTAAGTTCTCTCTACCCCCATATAAAATTGTCCAGCTGTATCAGTTTTTTAAAATAAAAAAAATTTTGTTCTGTATTTTTTGTAAGAAAAAGAGAAATTCATTTAGAAATTTGTGCTGGTGGCTCTGGAGTCAGCTTCTGTAAGGTAAAGGGAGTGGCACATTTGCAGGTAGTCTGGAAAAAGAGGAAAAGAAAAGACTCAAAATGTAAGCTGAGTTTCTGAACTTTGTGGGAGGAACCTTCACATAAACCACAAAATCGGCTTTGACTAAGTTCCCGAAAAAAAAAAAAAAATCAGTTTCCTGTTTTCTTGGGGTTATATTTTAATATCTTTTTTGGTGTAGGTTAGATAATTTTCAGGAATAAATGGAAAAGGTCTTGGGAATATCTTGCCATTCCCCCCAAATTGCAAAGAACAATGCAAATGAAAAATAGTACAGAAATCATTTCAATCGACCCTGGACAACGTTCCATTTGATGTCCAAATTTCTCTGGAAGGAATTTGCAACCACAATACTGGTAAAATAATGCTGAGCAGCAGTCTACAACTTTTAGGACAGGAAGGAAACATGCGTGAGACAAAGAAGCCAAAGTCTGTTATCTAAGATAAAATCTGACCAGGCTAGTAAGAGTGGTAGTAGTGATAGAAGTAACAGCTGAAAAGTTTTTGAACACATGGTACACACAATAATTGTATGTAATGTTTCACATATTGTTGGGGATTGAATCAGCCCCCCTCGGAAGGCCTGTTCAGGTCCCAACCTGGTCCTGTGGGTGTGAACCCATTTGTAAATAGAACCTTTCAAGATGTTACTAGCTAAGGTGTGCCCAACCCGAAAGAGAGTGGGCCTTAATCTAAGATGGCCGAAGTCCTTATACACAAAGGAAATGGATACAGAACCAGAAGCCACAGGAGCAGCCAGGAGCTGTAAGTCAATGGAACCCAGCAGAGAAAGGAAAAGACGCCCCTATGTGTATTGCTCTGTGTCAAAAAAGGCAGGGACCAAGGACTGCCAGCAGCAAGCAAGGAATGCCAAGCATCACCTTGCTAACGTCTTAATTTTGGTCTTATGACCTTGAATTAACCTAGTACTAGAGGTTGAAGCCAGTGCAATAAGGCAATGAAAAGAAATTTATGAGGATCAGAAAGGAATTAGTAAAACTGATTATATGTGAAGATGACATGAATGTTCACAACCAAATCCTCAAGAATCCACAAAAACAAGTACTAGAATTAGTGGATGAATTTAGCAAAGTTACAGAATTTATATCAACATACAAAAATTAATTGTGGTTTTCTCTATCAAGAGCACGCAATTGAAAGTAAAATCTTAAACATTCTGTTTACAATAGTTTCAAAAGTCATGTATTATTAGTAACAAATTTAACAAAAGGCATGCAAGAGCTGTACCGAAAGACTAAAAACCTGCTGAGAATAATTAAAGAAGGCCTAAGTAAATGGAGAGATATACCATGATCATGGATTGGAAAATTCAATGTTGTTAAGATGTCAATTTTCCCCCAAATTGATCATAAATACAATTCAATGCCAATCATAGTCCCACCTGAAGTTTTGCAAAAATTGATAAGCTATTTCTAAAATTTTCATGGAAATGGAAAATATCTAGAATATTTAAAGCAATTTTTTAAAAAAAGAAAAGTTAGAGAATTTTAACTACCTGACTTCAAGATATTCTTTAAAGCTATAATAATCAATACAGTATAGTACTAGGACAAATACACTAGTGAAAAATAATAGAGATCCCAGAAATGGACCAACGCTTATATGGTCATTTGATTTTTGGCAAAGCTGTCAAAACAATCCAATGAAGAGAGGAAAATAATTTCAATAAATTGTTAGAAAAACTGAATATCCATATGGAAAAGTTTAAAACTTCTGCCCATCAAGGACCTAATTAAAATATGAATAGACTCCAAGAAAATATTCTCAACACATATCTGACAAAGGTCTTGTATCTAAAACACTTTAAAGAACTTTCTCAAATTAATAAAAAAATTCAATTAAAAATGGGTGAAGCATTAATCAGACTTTTAGCTAAGAAAGATACATAAATGGCCAAGAAGCACATGAAAAAGTGCTGAATATCATTTGTCATCAGGGAAATGTAAATTAAAATCACAATGCTACATCACTATGTAATCACCAGAATGGCTAAAATGAAAAAGATTGCTACCACTAGATATTGACAAAGATGTGGAGCAACTGGAATTCTTATGTATTTTTGATGGGAATGTAATATGCTACAACCATTTTGGACAAAGTCTGACAGTTTTTAAATAAAGATAAACCTATATCCATACGATGGCCCAGCAATTCTACTCGTGGGTATTTACCCAAGTGCATTACTTTTTTGTGACTGTTATAACAAGTTACCTCAAATTTCATGGCTTAACACAACATACATTTATTATCTTCCAGTTCTGGTGGTCAGGAGTCTGAGACAGGTCTTATTGGGCTAAAATCAAAGTGTCAGCATGGGTGTATTTCCTTCTGGAAGCTCTGGGGAAGAGTCAATTTCCTTGCCTTTTCCAGCTTCTGAATGTATTCTTGGCTGTGGCCCTATTCCTCTTTCTTCAAGTCAGCAATGACATGTTGAGTCCTTTTCACATCTAATAACTCTGACCTCTGCTTCCATTGTCACATACTTCTCTGACTCTCCTCTTTTGCATTCCTAATCCACTTTTAAGGAACCTTGTGATTACATTGGACTCGCCCTGATAATCTGGGATTAACTCCCTATACTAGGGTCCCTAATGTAATCACATCTGCAAAGTCTCTTTTTGCTGTGTAAGGTAACATGTTTTAGGTTCTGGGGACTAAGACATAGAAAGGCCATTATTTTGCCTACTCAGTCTGCCCTCAGGTTCCCAAAATATTCATGTGCAGCCCACATGCAAAATACATCTACCCCACCCCAAGATCCCCCCAAATCTCAAGCCATTACAGCACCAACTCAAAGTCCAAAATCTCATCTAAGTCTCCTCAACTCAAAAGTCCCAAATCTCATCATTTAAATCATCTGGATTAGGGATAGGTAAAGCTTATGGGACAAAATTCTTCTCCATCTGTAGGCCTGTGGAGCTAGAAAACAAGTTGTCTACTCCCAAAATACATGGTTAGTCAAGCATAAGATAACAGTACAGACATTCCTCTTCAAAAAGGGAGAACATGGACAGAATAAATAGGTGACCTGTCCCATGTCATTTTTAAACCCAACTGAACAAACTCCATTATGTTTCAAGACCTAAGAATAATCCTCTGTGGCTCTTGGCTCTGTCTTCTGGACTGAAGTCTCCACTTTCTGATTCATCTTTCCTTTTTTAGGAAGGGTAGCCTGTGTTTGCAGCTGAGTAGTTTTATCAGCCTGTTGCCTGCCTGTGGAATTTTCAAGATCTGACAGCCTTCTTTCTTTTCACACTTTCTTTGTCTCTTTCAGCACAAACCAGCAGTGTTTCTGCTCATATAACTTTCTCAGGCACCTTGTAGGTCTCTTGCGTAATGTCACAGGGATTCACTCTGTTAGACAAGAGGCTCCTCCACAGATATTTTCTAGATAATCCCACCTCTGTTTTTCACTTCTACTGAGGTGGCTGAGGGGATCTATGAGTAATATGCTTAATCTCCTCGAACAGCCTTTTGTGTGATTGAAAGCTCTGACCTTTTGCTCTTTCTGAGGTATGAACAAAAATTGTCCAGCCTCACTCTCAGCCTTTTCTCTAGAGCACACTCTTGATAGTGATTCTTGTATTAAGCATCTATTGCAATCTGAGTAGGCTGAGAATTTCCCAAATTGGCAAGTCCTGGTTCCTTTTAGTTTTTTTATTTAACAGTTTTTCCTCAACTTATCTCTTTCCTCTCATATTTTACTATAAGCAACAAGAAGAAACCAGATCATGCTTTCAACACTTTGCTTGCAAAGCTCCTCATATAATATACAATTTCATTGTTTACAAGTTTTGCTTTCTATATAACCGCAGGACAGAATTTCAGTAAGCTTTCTGCCACCATAGAACATGGACCCCTTTTCCTCCAGTTTCCAAAGACATGTTTCTCATTTCCTGCAGAGTCCTTACCATCAGGGCGTGTAATGTGCACGTTTCGCTAACAGTCTGTATTCTCTAAGGTAATTCATGTGTTTGCTGCCATGCTCATTTCCTTTTGGGCCCTCAGCAGAACAATCTTTAACATCCATATTCCTGCTAATGGTCTGTCCAAGGCAAACAGACATTTTTCTAGGATCATCTTCCAATTTCTTCCAGCCTCTTCTCATTGCCCAGTTCCAAAGCCACACCCACATATTTAGGTATTTGTCCCAGCAGCATCCATCTTCCTGGTACCAAAACCTGTTTTATTTTTCTACTTCTGCCCTAACAGGTTATCTTAACTTCAGTGGCTCAAAACAACACACATTTATTACCTTACAGATCTTTAGTTCTCAGTGGGCTAAAATCAAGAGGTTGGCAGGGCTGTGTTCCTTCCTGTAGGCTCTAGGGACCAAGAGAAATGAATGTATATGTCCACAAAAAAGAGTTGCACAATTAGCTTTATTCATAATATTTCCACACTGTAAGCAATATAGATGTTCATCCACAGGAAAACAGATCAATAAAGTTCATACAAAGGAATACTCAGAAATAAAAAAGAAACAAACTAGTAAATAGGCAAAAACATGGGAGAATTCCAAAAATGTTATGCCAAGTGAAAGAAGTCTTACACCAAAGAGTATATACTATATGATTCTATTTATATGAGGTTCTAGAACAGGCAAAACTAATCTATGGTGAAAAAAAATCAAAACAGGGATTGCCTGGGTTGGGGGCGGGGGGGAGTAGGGGTAGGGATTAAAAAGGGGCAAGAGGGAATTTTCTGAAGAGGATAATGTTTCCTATTTTGATAAGTGGATACACAGGTATAGGCACTTATCAAAACTTATCAAATGGTATTTACTCATTTCAGTGTAAATAAATTTTACCAAAAAAACCCATATAGAGCTATAAAGAAATTTAGTACACGAGCTAATTATATGCACACTGAAGTATTTGGAAGAGCGTGTACTGATGTTTGCAGCTTACTTTGATCTTCATTTTAAAAAAAGGAAACATGAATTGATGGATGGATAGAAGGATGAAGAGATGGTTGTGTGATAAAAGCAAATATAGCAAAATATTATTGTAAATCTAGAGGTGAGTATATAGGTATTTACTATAAAATCTTTTGACTTTCTCTGTATGTTTGAAATTTTGCATAATATAATGTTGGAAAGAAAAGGACTACCATCCTCCTTCCTTGCAGTTGGATCACACTCAGATAAAATTCCAGTTAAAGCTTACAAAGATCTTGACCGTATATCACTGTTCCAGCATGCAGACTATCAAATCTTCTCCACTCCAACACAGCACACAACTCTCAAAAACAAACTAGAAAAATTTCTACAAGGTAGTCTGAAGTCAGAAAATAAAAATCACTAATCTCACTAAATGGCATTTGTCCCTGATAGAACAGATACTAAATATTCTGTGCCTTCAACATGAAGTTATTAGTTCTAGCAATATCATTAGAATTTTTCCATGGTGGGACATCAATATTGTGTGGCTGGTTCTGTTTAGAGCAGCTCATTACTTAAAACAATAAATCATGAAAAATCAAGTCACGACTAAAGATTTGACTTAAAAAAAAATAGTGCTTACATTTGAGAACTTTAAATACTGCACCAGTTTTAATATATATGATGAATGCTTTTGTTCTCCATGTTTAATCTTTAATTAGAAATAAGTAAAAAGTTAGTTTCTATGGCAAGAGGAGATTTAAAAACTACTATAGCAAATTAACTCTTCAAAGCACTGCTGTGATTTTTAGAGGCGAGCTCTTCTAGTACTAAATAGCTCCAGGTTGATTAAAAACCTTTTTAAATTCTCATTCTCACAGCTGAAATTGTATTCTACCTACAAAATGAATATACTTTAAGCTAAAAGGTGATTACATTTGCAAAGCACTTTACCAAATTGGAGACATAAATGGTTATTAATTAGAGTAAGTCATTGTTTGACACTTTCTTTATTCTGCTCCTTTTAGATCTTTAAATTTATTGCTTTCCAATGATACAATTTATAGCAGAGAGTGAGATTCAGCTCTTTTCCTGTTAAAACGTTCAATGTAATTTGAAAAGCAAAGGAGAGAAAAAGATGGACTAATAGGCCACTTTGTCTTTTAGCAAATGCAAGAACAAATGAATACTATGTGAAACTAATTGTATTTGAAAGGCCAACCCTTGCAGAATGCTAAGTAGTTTTTTTTTCAATCTTCATTCCTTTCTTCATTATGGGCAAGACCATCAGAGAGACATCATGGCATCATAAAGTCTCCTGACATGTTTGATTCTTGTAAGAAAAATGCTTTTCCCATCGATGCTGGTGATGAAGAGCCTTTTCCTGAATTTCATCCTTATAATTTTGCACTTTATTCTAATGAGGACAAATGCTGGGCTGTTCAATTAAAGACGGGTGGAGTGAAAGGACAAGAATCTGGGAAAATAGATGGAAGAATTTAAACATCAGTGTTCCAAGTAGCAGGGTAGAGGATGCAGAAGATGGCAAGAGATGCGGCTTTCCTTGCCCACTCTGGAGTGTGTAAACCGCTTCTGTGTGTCTGCGGCCTCAACGGCAGCTCCTGCCTCTGCTCCCGCATCCTGGAAAACCTCAGTCTCCGGTCAATTTGCATTGATATAAGCACTGGTGACAATTTAGGACGATATAAACTGTCCAGAATATTAAACCTGTATTTGTACATCATCAAATAATCAACACTTTCTCAGCCTCTTGGTTTTGCTAGCTATTGTGAGAGATCGACAGACAGGGAAATAGGACACAGCCTCTTCCCCAAGGAGTTTATAATCTGAGCGAGTCAACAGCGCATATGTGAGATCTATACTCTGCCCATCTGGGAATGTGAATATCTTACTGCCTGAAAAACTGAGATACAGAACAGACAAACGATTCATCCCAGTAAACAGTATCAGGACAGAGTGAAATTGAGCTGCTCTGACCCCTAGTCTATTTACTTTTTTCACAGAATCATTTGCTCTATTAATATAAGACCGAGTATAGAATATAAATTGGTCCAAGGGGGAGTCACTGAATAATAAAATACTAGAACTGGGAATTAAAAAAGCAACTCAAATGTCACCTAGTCCAGCAATTGTTGTCTTTTGTTTGTTTGCTTGTTTGTTTTTAGGCAGTGCCAAGCATTGAACCTGGGACCTAGTACATGGGAGACAGGCACACAACCACTGGGCTACACCCACGCCCAGTCCAACGGTTTTTAAAATGTCTGTGGCGCTCTCTTGGGTTCCTGGAAGGTGGATGGTGGGTTGGGAGTACACAGAGCTATGTGGCCCCTATTGCCATACCTGTTCAACTTCCACCTTATCAGTTTGTCTGTGATCTTTTTGTAGATGCTGGTTTCATGCAAGATTACCTGAGAGGGTAAGTAGATTAACCCAAGGCTCTGCAGCTAGCAGATCTCCTGTTTTTAGACTGGTACACACTTTGGGTTATGGGCCCAGCAATCATTACTTGCATCCCTGCCCTTTTCTTCCGTGCCATTAGAACCTGTTTTAATCAGGCCCATGTTGTCATAGTTTGCTGGGCTTCTTTGATAAACACCGCATGATGGTGGGCTTGACAACAAGAACTTATTGTCTTCATGTTTTTGGAGGCTGGAAGTCCAAAACCAAGGCATGGGCAAGTCCGTGCTCTCACCCTACAGTCTGCAGCATTCTGGTCCTGGCTCGCTGCGATCCTTGGGGTTCCTTGGCCTGCAATCTCTTTTAGTTTCTGCCCTTCCAGTTTCTGCTGACTCTGGCTTCTCCCTGTGGCCTTCTCTGACTTTAGGCTTCTGGTTTCTTCTTTTTATAAGGTGTATTAGTCAGCCAAAGCAGTGCTCATGCAAAGTACCAGAATTCTGCTGGCTTTTGTAAAGGGTATTTGTTTGAGGTAAAAGCTTACAATCACAAGGCCCTATAAAGAGTCCAATTCAAGACTGCTTTCTCACCAAAGTCAGTTGCCATGTGTTGAAGCAAGATGGCGGACGATCTTTGCCTGGTCTCTTGGGCCTTCTCAGCTGCTCATCTGCTCTGTTCTCATCGGCTGCAAAGTATCAGGCATATGCTTTAGCTGTTTGAAACTTCTCCTTTCTGTCACATGGCAGGACCGAAATGACCAAGTTCTCTCCTCTTCCATGTGTCTTCTTGAATGAGTGTCTGTTTATATCGGCCCACCAAGGGGGCAGGGACTCAAACTTGAGTTATGCCCTACTGACATGGTCGAATCAAAACCCTAATCTTAACAGGTGATTTAATCAAATACATCTCAGGTGAATTTAATATAATAATAGGGGTTCCTGCCCAGAGGAACAGACATGTTTACAAACATAATCCTTCTCTTTTTGGGGGAGTCACAAAAAATAATCTCAAACTGCAGCATAAGGCCTCTGCTAATGGATTCAGACCCACCCGATTCAGCTAGCCACCCCTTGACTAATCAAAACATCTTCAAAAGGTCCTATTTACCAATAAATTTACACCCACAGGAACATGGATTAAGATGAAAAAACAAGTCCTTTGAAGGGGTACCTAATTCAATCTACCACACGTGTTTCAGGGAAGGCTGGGCTCCTCTCTGGTTTCAGAGATGAATCTTAATCTATGCCAATTATGGTATAGTGGATAGTGGGTATCTGTCACGGGCAGGGCTGCCCATCATGTTTTGGATAGCTTTTCCATATTTGGGGGAAATTGGGACATGCTACTTGTTGGTATTATGAATCCTGTCTTGCAAATGTGGAAGTCAGAACTTAAATTACTCCCTTGCTATTATGTCACAATGTAGACTCCACTAATCAGGTACACCTGTGTAAGACTTCAATTCTGATGTAATCAGTGCAACGAAACGGGCTTTGTGTGGAGCTTAGATTTTTTGCTAGCACAAAGGAGTAATAGAGGTGTCTAACTTTCGGTGGCTGCAGGGGCAGAAGCACCAGTTCCCCTGTGGTTTCAAAGATGAGTTTTTGGTGCAGAAGAGGCACCAGTGTGGGAGAGCAGTTTCCTCTGGCGCACAGTGGGGTAGAATCACAAAGGCTGTCTCTTCATCTGGCCAGTTCTGGGGCATAGTTTGGAAGTATTGTTTTTGGGAGTTTGCCTTCAAGTCTAGTACTCAGGCCCTCCCCCAAATACTACAACTGTCCGGTATTTAACTTTTTAATAATTTGCTGTGAAAATTTTGAAAGCTACGCAAGAGTAGACAGTGTAGTAAAATGAACCTCCATGTATTAATCCCCATCTTCAAAAATTAACAGTTTTATCCATCGTGTTTTTCCTATCCCCTTCCACCACTTTTTCCTCTTGGAATATTTTAAAGTAAATATCAAGAATCTTGTCATTTCACCCATGAATATCTCGCCATGCCATTATTACACACAAATATTAATAGAATCTAATATATTTAATATCTTCTAACCAGTCTGGATTTGAATTTTCCTGATTGTCTCAAATACGTCTTTATAGTTCGCTTGTTTGAATCAGGTCTCCATCCCTTTTATTCTAATGACACCTCTTTTTCCATTTTTTCCCCATGCCTTTGAGCTGCTGGGAAAACTGGATCATTTGCCAGGTAGAATGTCCTACATCCTAGATTTAGCTGATTTCCCCCCATGGTATTGTTTAACTAGTTTCTCTACTCCCAGTATTCTCTTATTTCCTTAACAAGATTCAGGTTCAATTTTATGGTTTCGCAAGAATACTTCCCAGGAGATGCTAGCTACTTTTATTGCACCCATCATGAGACGCATATGGCCATCCTTTTAGGTACTGGGATTGATTAGTGGGTTATAGCCAATATCTTTTTTAAAAAAACTTCTTTTTTTTTTTTCTTTATCAACTAGAATTAGCTTTTGAGGTCTACCATGAAGAAATCTAACTGGATTATGGGGTGATTCTCTTCTGGGGAAGGAGCATGGGTACATTCTAGCCATTTAGATGCAATGAAAATTTGGCAGAAACTTCTATGAGGGCCTTCCTTGCCCTTAGGATGGGCTCAAGGATAGGACATTTATTCTTTCTCCCAACCTCTGGATATTGTTGCATGATGATATGAGGTTTGAGGTGGCAACTACCATCATACAACCATGAGAGGCAAGCTGAGGACAAAAGCCAAAGAACTGAGGGTGGTATAGCCAAAGAACAGAAAGAACCATGGGCACTCAATGTCATTAAACATCTAAATTAACCAACCCAGGAACTGCTCTTCTTCCAAACTTCTTATGTGAGATAATAAATTGCCCTATTTCAGTGGTTCTCAATTGTTTTTTGTGGCATGGCACATAGAAAATATTTATATGGTATATTGGTGTAGGAGCGCCATGGGAGCTGTTTTGGTCAGCCAAAGGTGTGCCTTTTGAAATATACCAAAGATTGGTCGGTCTTTATAAAGGGTATTTATTTGGGGTAGAAGCTTACAGTTACCAGGCCACAAAGCATAAATTCCTTCCCATACCAGAGTCCACGTGTTGGGGGAAGATGGCTGCCGACGTCTCCAGTGTTCAGGCTTCCAGGTTCCTCTGTTCCC
>PVKH010017237.1:0-15475 GCA_004027955.1 Chaetophractus vellerosus | reverse complement strand
TAATAAAATAAATAAATCTTTAAAAAAAAAAAAGAACATATTAAGAGACTAATGGTTATTACAAGAAAGGCTTAGAGAGAATGGAAGCCTAGAACTTAACCTGAGGTCATTTGAGAACTAACCCAGCTTTTCCTAGCATGGAGAGATCACAGGGTTTCCTTGCCTGCTTGACTAATTAACTAATGCATTTATTTATTATATTAAAAAGTATGTGCTGATTGAGCAAGACAGGGGTTATTCTTGACAATTAGTGATGGTATTGGGAGCCCAATTAGAAGAAATGGGAGGGATGATGTAGTTTCAGGAAAAGTAAAACATTAGCCCTAGGTGCTTTGCCATTAAGGAGAAGAGGGAAAATTGGTTAATAGCAGTGGAGGAACACACAGATAAGTGAGGATATCTCTTATTTTAAAAATGCATTATATTTGAGAAAGATCCAGATCAATAGTCATCAATACCACCTTGCAACATAGTTTGTGAAATATACTCTTTGTGGGATGCTCTCTCTAGATGTCTATTCACATGAAAAAATTATTTAGTAGGTGCTATATGGTGTGGCAGTTTGAGATTATTTTATTAATCCCAAAAAGAGAAATATTATGTTTGTAAATGAATCTATTCCTCTGGTTGTGATATCCTTGGGTTGCATTAAATTCAGCTGAAGGGCCTTTGATTAGATTACCTGTTAAGATTGCTCTAGGGATTTTTGTTGGACTATGTCATTGAGGTAGGACTCAGTGTGAGTCCTTGCCCCTTTTCTGGGTCTCATATTAACCAAACAGACAGACATGAGAAGAGAATGCTCTATTATTTTTTTATCCTGCTATGTGACAGAAAGGAAAAGGCACAAACAGCCAAAGCCTGTAGTAGAGATCAGCCATTTGCCTGATAGCTGAACTTGGGTAGAGAGCTCAACAGCAGGGACTGATATAGGAAGCCCTAAGAGACAAGCCTTATGCCAGGTTTAGCTGAAATCAGGGAGACAGTTGAGCATCTGGGCATGAGATAGGATACCCAGGGAGGAAGGAAAGACCAGGCAGAGTTCACCTGCCATCTTGCTTCAACATGTGGCAGCTGACATTGGTGAGAAAGCACCTCACCTGGTGCCTTAGTTTGAACTTTTCACAGCCTTGGAACTGTAAGCTTTTACCCCCCTCCAAATAAATCCCCATTATAAAAACCAACAGATTTCTGATACTTTGCATCAGCACCCCTTTGGCAAATTAATACATATAGGTTATACCAAAGAGCTTTCCTTTAAAATTATTTTATTTCTGATGAAGCTGAATATATTTGTGGCTGTGTTTTCTGATTACTTCATCTTTCTGGTCACATCCTTTGCTTTATACTATGGTCTGAGTGCATTTAAATCTTGATTTTTATGGCATTCTTTCAAACAGAGAATAGTAGTTTCTTTCACTGGCATTACTATTTTTCAGTTAATTATTTTATGTATGTATAGAGGTATTTAGGAGAAATGTATGAAAGGCTATAAATTTTATGTGGTCAAGTCTATCAGTGTTACATTATTGCCTTTTTCCCCATTCCTTTTTAAATATAGAAAGTTTTTCCTCACCCCTTGTGTTAGTGAACTGATTTTTATTTGTTATGTTTTTTAAAAGAATGATGAATATTTTTTTCAGCAAAGTGGCAGCAGCAGCTCTACTTTCAATGGCAGGGGAGGGAGGACTTGTTGGGAATGAGGTTGGGTAAGGTTTCTGCACTTGTGAAGGGACAACTGGGAAGCCTAGAGCAGCATCTCACTGACCTCTGCAACTCAGATGTTCCCCTTCTCAGCATTGGTCCCTATTTACCAAGGTATAGGGGATGCCAAGTTGGCAGAGCAGTAGAGATGTTGAAGCACATGGAGAGAATTTTGTGGATCAAAAAACCCATTTGCACATTACTGGACAAATCAAAAAAGTTTTTACATATGTTGTGAAGCTGAAAGAATACAGCATTATACTAATAAGCTTTTCTGTTTTAGCACTTCTAAATGCTATCTATTAAGATATTTCATAAAGAGATGTTTATGATATGAATAATTTCTAAATAGAATTTTGTTTTAGGAAAGTATTTTTGAGAGCATTGAATGCTTCAACTGATTTAGTCTTCATATTGAACATTGCCTCTAGGGATATTTCAAACTGGGACCCTAAGAAGCTCACTGGGATTTCTGCACCTGTGGGTGAGATATCTCAACTCTAGGATTCAGTGTATGGTGGACTAGCTAGGCTCTACCTTGGGGAACTTCAATTGTCAGTCTTTAGGTCTTTCCTCTGGGCTACTCACATTCCCCATAGAAGGCTCCCCTGCCTAGGTGGTCTTGGCTACCATGTTCTAGGGAAAAATGTCTGAGGTTTCAATATTTAGTAGGCAAGCTTTCACTTAATCCACCCACATTTTCAGTATTGCTCCCCTGCTCTCACTGTGCCTACTGATCCCCAACTACCAGACTCCTTTTTACCTTCTCCAGAGAATAAAACTTCTGTCTTCTGCTAGGAGGGGGTGCGGTGGCCTAGAGTGTGGTAAGGGATCCAGGGATCCAGTTGCTTCTTGCACAGTCTTTCAATTAATTCTCTTGTTTTTTTTTTATTCCTGCCTTCACCCCCACTTCTAGACACACTTGGTGCTGCCCACTTCTCAGCCATTTATTCTGTGATATAACTTGGATTACATTTCAGCCTCTCCCACTGCAGTTTAGGATTTAGCTTTCTTAGATCTGCTAAATAAGCTACCACTTGCCATTTGCTTTCCAGCTTCCAACATTTTGTTACCAGTTCTCTCCTTTCCTGTTCTGCACCCCTGGAGGTTTTATGCTCTTACAAAAATCACTGTAACTGTCATCTCACTGGAATTTGGAGAAGCAGCAGAATCCAGAGCCACCATCCAGTCAGTCAAACTTTAACTGACAGTGTGTCCTCAGTTCCTAACTTATTGCTTAGCACATGGTAAGTGCCCAATAAATATTTGTTGGTTAAAAACAGTATTAACATCGTTATCTTGCCCATGTTTGCTAAGGAAACAGTGAGAAGCACTTTAAATTGGCATCTACTTGGTTATGATATTTACCACACCTCAGCTTGCAGTTCACAAGCCTATCTAAATTATATATTGGACAACATTGCATAGTGAAAAAAATGGAAATTAGGTATTAGGAACCACAAATTTGTGTGACTTTGGACAAGCCACTTCTAATCTGGACCCTTGTGTCCTCTTCTCTAAAATGGGAATAATAATAATGCTTTCCCCCATGCCTCAAACTTGGGAAACTCTTGTCTTTGAGGCGTGTAAGGACTCAACATCACAGAAGGATTCTTAGAACATCGGAGTTTTATTAAGCTTAAAATTAGCCTTCATGCTTGAATTGCAAATTCATCCCTAATTAATGCCCTTCAGTGCAAAATCTGTGTTTAACACGACTTGATGGTTAGACAGAGATAGCAAAACTTTTTAGCTAAAAGAAGAAACTAACATTAATCATGAGGGTCACTGTTTGTCAGTGCCTCTCCTCTGTCAGGTTGGCAGATTTGGGAACTTGGACGTTATTCACAAATATTTACAGTGTGCCTGTCAGTGCAGACCTTGTACTAAGCAACCCTCACCTCATCCCTGTCCCACTCCTACCCTGGCTCAACATCGGATCTTCTTTGTTTTAACCAATTCCATGTCTCCTAGGTCAACTTCGAGTACCCCCAGTTTAGCCCCCATTCCTGCAGTGCGGAGACCACCAGAGGCCGAAGAACCTACCAGCCCCACCTCACTGCTCAGATGAGGTCAGGGCCTGAGGGGATGGCAAAGGAAGTCTCCACCCCTGAGGCTGGTGGTGCTGTCCTGGCCACCTCCAGGACACTGAACAGCAGGGCACTGCCCAGCAGCAAGCTGGTGGGCACTGGCTCCTCCCCACCCTGGACTGCCCTGCCTGCTCCCCCTCCTTCCCTTCCACTGCTGAGGTGGGCAACCAGCCAGAGAAGAAGTAGTGATAGCCTTATCCAGGCAGAGGTGACAGAGGAGGCAGGGACTGTGGGGCAATGGGTGGTCAGTCAGGAGGCAGTCTGCAGAGTAGTGAGGTGCTGGGCAGCTTCAAGGGTGAGGCTTTGAGCACCACCATGATCTTGGGCACTAGCCACTCTTCCCAGTTTACCCCTGAACTGGTGAGCCAGCACTCTGGGCTGTCCAGCCTGTGTTGCAACCCTGACCACCTGTGCAGCATGCTCTGCTGCCTCAGTGTCATCCAAGTGGTAGGTGCTAGGCAAAATGATAGCCAGGCACCTTCTCTTCCAGCTTTGACTTCCAGGACATAAGCCCTGCTGGGCTTGGCCAAGCACCCACTTTGTTGGGCTGGACTCCAGCTCCCACACCCTTTCTTTCTCTCAGGGTCATCAGGCTGCCATCTCACTGTGCTGGGACCAACCCCACCCACTCCAGCCAGAGTCTGCCAACCCCCATCCTGGAGCCTCATGTATGTGCTTCCTACATAAACACCTGCCCCTGGGGGCCTGCCTGTTCACCACCACCTTCTGTAATTCAAGGCTTGATTCAGTTTTGGGCTTGGTGATGTATGAGTCTAGCACTGGGCTCATGCTTTCCCTGGGGCACTAATGGTCTTAGCAACTTGTGACCTGTTTGGGGGCCCACAAAGCCTCCATCCTCCTCATACACACGTGGTCCTTGTCTGTCTCTGCATCCACCAATGTGGACTGGGTCTTATTTCCTACACTGGCATGTGAAAAGTGCAGGGTATATGGTAGACACCCAACATATGTTTGTGGAATGGAGGAATGTAGCTTAGATGCAGTGGGGGAGCCCAGTCTGCTCACAAAGTCTCCAGTTTATTCTGCAGAGTTTTGATTCCTTCTAATTAACCTAAAGACAGAACAGGCATCCTTGAGCCCACTGCACCAGTAAAGTGGCTGGCACTTCCCAATTGGTACCCAGAGTTAAATCACTCTGGGAGGGCATCCAGGGTTGGAGGTAACAGAAACAGAGAACTTTCTGTTGGGCTTGTCCATACTAGAGCCATTTTTCAGGGCCTTTCAGTTCTGTCCCTCTGTTGTGGTTTTGTAACTGGTCTCTCTGGGTAGTTGCTTTGCTCTGTTGTGGCCAGGGCATGCTCCAGCTCTGATGGTGAGCAATAAAACTCAGCCAGAGAAGCCATTTGCACTGAGCTGCAATGTGTGTGCTTTCTTTTTTCCAAGCATTGGTCATCTTGTGCTTTCTCGAATACACAGATGAGAATTCCTTGGGAATAATATAATGTACCAACACCCTTTAATTTAAGGCCTCAGTATTTGTAACTTGCAGAATCATAGACTGTTTTATCTCAGTCCTGGGTGAAAGACTTATTCTGCTGATGACTAGACAGTCATTTTGAAGGACTCTAAGGTAAGACAAATGGAGCTGTAGAATTTTAAACTGACCTTCTGCGGTAAGTTGGAATGCTCTCAAGTATGTATTGGTTTGGTAGTTATGTGTTGCTATTAGAAAAAGAATGGGGGAGATGAGCCCAGGTTGAATACAGAACCTTCAGTAAACTTGCTTTGTTTAGGCTGTGGACTTTTAAAAGTAAATAAAAATTGGCACTGGAAAAATCAAACCAACTTGTCATGTAAAATATTGAAATACATTAGTTTGTACAAAATGTTACCAGCTCCTCACTGGGAGTTTGTCACCTAAAATGATGGATGGAAGCCAGTTTTTATTCTTGCCTTTTGGTAAGGTACTACTTTGTTGTAGAGCTTTACTTTTCATTGGAAAAAACTGTGGTGCCTGGCTGCTAAGATCTAGTCTAACTCTTCTAGTTGTCCACTTTCTAGAATCTTAAAAGCAAGAGAATTTGCATGGGTGAGAGAAGAAAAGGGATCTCCTTGAAGAGTATGGCAGTGTGATGGTTAGGCTTATGTGTCAACTCGGCCAGGTAATTGTGTCCAGTTGTTCGTCCAGTAAGCACTGGGCTAATTGTAATATAAGAGCATTTATGGACTTTGACCACCACTGAGTGTACTGAATGGATGGCTGATTACATGTGCATCAATCAGGGAGATTGCATCAGCAATGGATGATGCTTCATTCAGTTGAATGCCTTAAAAGGGAATGTGATTTCAACATTTGTAGAGAATTTCCCAGCTGGTCTTTGAACAGCTAACTTCTCCCAGAAACCCATCAGGGACCTTTCATTGGACTTTCATCAGAGCCCCTGTTTTGCAGCCTGTCTGTGGAACCTGGACTTGTGCATCCCCATGGTTGCATGAGAGACTCTTATAAAATCTCATATTATTGACAAATATCTCCTGTTGATTCTGTTTCCCAAGAGAACCCTGACTAATACAGGAGCATGTTACATTTTTCCCTATACTCAGCTTTCTCACCTTGATAACCAGGGACTTTAGAATTATTGGATTCTAAATTTAAACTGGAAAAGAAAATAAAAAATTTATATAAAATGGCTCTAAGGGGTTAGAAAGCTCAGAATCCCATCAAGAAATACAGATATTTCTAATTCTAATCTTGTAACTTTTGAGATAAATGTGACATTTAAAAATTTTGAGGTTTTAAAAAGATTTTCTTCATGTCTGATCTGTGGCCTACTACAACCTATTAATCCTTGGTATATGTGTTCCATATACCAGTGTCTCACCAAGTTTTGAGAGCTGTTAGAAATGCCTCACCCCAGACCTTCTGAATCATAATAGGCATTTTAACAAGGTTCCCTACATGATTTACATGCACACAAAGTTTGAGAAGTACAGTTCTGGATATTTCTGTGCTAAAAATCTCAGATGGGTGCTAGGCATCAGCTCTCAGAACCATTTAATAACCCACCTCAAGGCTGAGATTTTTCTGTAAAGGAGTCTGTACTTCCATCAAAGGTTTAAAAGATGAGATGACATGTAAAAATAACACCTTGCTTCTCAAGTACTAATTGGTGTGTAGTGAATGATAGCTATCCCTGTTAATTAATTCTGTCTCTAAGGAAATTTTGTGAAAATTTCACTCTCAAATCATAAATACATTTTTAAATTAATGATACTTTGCTTCCTAATAATTTGAAAGCTTAATTGATATTTAAATGGGATGTTATTTGATAGTAAAACTAATCTAAAATATGAAAACTCAGTGGAATTGCATAGATTATATCTTTAAAAAGTGAAAAACATAATTATCTCTTAGAGAGCATCTACTGTGGTTATACCAAAGAATAAGAATGAATTCTTTTGTAGAAATGAGTTAGTTTAAACTATTGGTTGGACAGGACTTTCTGAAAAACAACAATAGTACTATCAGCCACCATTTAGTGTATCCTTACCCTACTGTTGTCACTTTATGGATGAGGAAATTGAGGCATAGAATCTGTAAATTATCCAAGGTCACATGGGTAGTGGGTGGTGGAACTGGGATTTGAACCCAGACTGTCACATTTCAGTGTGCTCTTCAGTGCCTCCTAAATGCACCACATAGTGGTACAGGAGACTCTAAGCACAAGGATGTTTCTGCAATCTTTGGGCAGGCAGCCTGGTGTCTGAGTGGGTGAGTTTTCAAACATTGAAGCAACAGAATTATAGGTGTTTCCATTTATTCATGGTATTCAGTGTTCCTAGGTGTGCAGCTCCTCAGCCCACAGGCCTGCTTGCTTCTGGTGAAGGGGAGGTCAGACCTTCTCAATAGTGCCAGGAGCAGTCAGCATTTCAGTTTGGAAAGGGTCCTTCAGGGATAACTTGTTGCTTCAGATTCCTTCCTTTAGTGCCTCCCATGACCTTCTGACATTGCATTTGCTCAGGGATTTTTATAACATAAGTCAGGTAATAGATGCTTGTAGGAGTCAATTTTTTTCTCCCTGATCTTGAAACCTCTTAATCTACTGCAGTAAAGGGTTAGTATTAGGCAGTGCTTTCTTAGATAACTCACAAATAAAATATTTGCATTTCAGGGTTGGGTGATGACATAGCTTTTATTTATTTATTTATTTATTTGGAAACCTTGTCAGTTTTTCATCTACAGCCAGTCAACACACAGTCCTTGAGACATTACTGCTGCCTGGGGAGGTGCTGGGACTTGGTGAGCACAAGTATTTGATGATAGGAGAAATAGGGGGCTTCACAGCATTGGATTCTTAGATTCATGAAAAAAAATGATTGCTTGTAAGTCCAATGTTTCTTTAAGAAAAATGTTACCTTTGAGAGTTGCCTTTCTGATCAGAGACTTGAAACCAAGTAAATCCTAGAAGCAAAGAAAAGTTATAATGACTCTTTAAGTTTTTATGGTGATTAAAAATAGTAAACTTATCATTCAAGACCTTGGAAAAGGGAGTGAGGATTTTACAATTTGCCCCCATTATACCCTTGACCCATGGAGTTAGTGTGTAGGGGGGTGATTGAGAACATGGGCTTTCTGTCTCATATCAGTCATTATACTTTTGGAAACTGTTCACTTCAGTCCTCAAGCAGGTCTCTTCACTTATAAGGTGGAGATAATGAAAATACTGCCTGTGTCTTACAGTGCTCCTAAGAATTAAATGAGCCCATCTGCACAAACCTTAGCATAGTGTCTCTCATACCAAATTATCTAAACCTGTTTAAGTGTAGAGAATATCTCAAGAATGATGCAAGTTGGGGGACTGAGGCCAGGACAAAAGGAGAATGTTCACCGTATAACTTTTCCTACCTTTTAAACATTACACAAAATGCAGGTATCTTGCATTCAAAAATAAATAAAATATTAGGATGTTATTAGCTCTATCTTAATACAGATTACTTTTAAAGCTAATATATTGACCGTAGCCTTTACTTAATCTTTTATTCATTTTCTTTAATTTGTAATTTGGGTGTACTTGGGGACAGGAGGGAGGGTTGATTTATATAATATCTGTTGAACAAACTTGAATCTAATACTTCCTTTTTCAATAAATTTTCCTGTAAAATCCAGTCATTCTTCAAACTCAAAGAGGAAGAATCTAGAATATAGTTTACCAAAGGATGAGGTAGACGTAGGGTGTATGGAGTTAAGGTTTATAATGTACAGAGTGTCTATTTGGGATGATGAAAAAGCTTTGGTAACGGTTCATGGTGATGGTAGCACAGCATAGTGAACATACTAACAAGCACTGAGTTATAGATTTGAATGTAGTTTATTTATTTTTTTAATTATTTTTTTTAAAGATTTATTTATTTTATTACATATTTCCCATTCCCCCCGCTGCAGCGACACGCCGAGAGTGGTCACTGCGCAGGCGTGGCTTTCCCCACTTGTGGGCGGTCTCTGTGTCCATTCACGGCTGGTGCTTGCTTCAGTTCATGGGTGGCTGGCTGCGCTCCATCCACGGGAGACCTGCCCTGCCCATGGCGGCTCTTGCCATGTCCGTGGCAGCTTCTTGCCCTGCCCACGGTGGCTCCGGCCCACCCATGGAGGCTTGCCATTCTCAAGGTGGTCTGCCCACTAGGAGAGGTCCCTGGGAATTGAACCTGGGGCCTCCCATGTGGTATGCCGGTGCCCTATCCACTGGGCTATCCAGCTGGCCCCTAATTTTTTATTTATTTTTATATATCTATATACATTTTTAGGATACATTGATTACACAAATGTTACACAGAGATTCCAGGAGTACCCATATGCCACCCCCCACCTCTCCCACAACCCCCCACATGCACATCCCTAAGTGTGGCATAATGCCTCTGATAGTTACACACATTTTGGGGCTTTGCCATCAGACATAGATCACAGTTCAGGCCATAGACAACCCTGTCTTCTTTACAGTTCCTGAATGATACATGATCATACAAACTGGCCTACATCCTCCATTGCAGCATCATCCATGACAATTCCCAGGTCTCACCCCCCCCAAAAAAAAACAAAAAAAAACCCTGCATTACAATTGCTCTTCCCTCACCCTGCTCCCATATAGCATTAATATGTGTTAATGCTATATGACAAAATGCTCTGATTAGTGCCAAAGGTTCAATACAGTGTATATAACTGAACACACTCATCCATTTGTGCTCCTTTAAAAAAAAAATTATGGTGCTTAAAGTGAAGAGCCCATCCTTTGCAAATCATCCATGTTCCTTAGGCATTTTATCTTTGCTCCAATTGTTCAAGAATGGTGGCTCATCTTATGGTTTTTGAATTTGTGTCTAATGCACATTTTAACATGAGAGACACAATGTATTGTGTAACTGGAGTTTTCTGGAAAAGTCAATCTAATATGAATTGTTTTTTTCAGATATTCAATAAATTTTTTCTTCAAATTTCAAAAAAATGTACTTCAATAATATATGATGTTAATAATAGGGAAATTTTGTAAGTGGTATGGGGGTTATATGGGGATCCCTTATACTATTTTGTTTTATATTTTATTTTATTTTGGAAGAAACTTTAGATTACATAAATGTACATGAAAAATGTAGGAGGAAAAACTGTATGGGGATTTCTACATTCCCCACCCCTTCCCCTCCCACATTTTCCCATATTGTCATGCAGGACCATTCCAATGTCTCCAAAATGCCCCATGTTATACCTATTCTTTCCTCTCCCTCACCTCAGAATCTCTGGTGTTCACTGCCTTTAATCAAATGTTACAATTTCTTCCATTGCTAGAATAATAATAAGTCTACTTTAGGCCATAGTTGCATTCCCCTCTTTAGTTTGTTCATTCCTCAATCTTGAGGATTTGGGGATGGTTATGCCCATTCTGCTTCTGGTTGAGATGGGGCCTAGATCCCATAGGGTAGATGGTTGGAAATATATATTGATGTAACTTTTCTGTAATCTAAAACTTCTCTAAAAATAAAGTTTATTACACAAGTAAAAAATAATTAAAAGCAAAATATTAAGAAGAAATCAAGGTCTGGAAGCTAGGGAGCTCATTGCTATTGTGTTACCACCACTTAGAGTTCTTCTAAGTGGACAGAGCTAAGGAACAGAGTATTTATACTATGCATGTATCTATATATATATATATAAGTATGCACTTAAAGACAGTTACATATATATTTATTTCTATATATATGTTGAAAATCACAAATCCACCCCAAGGCCAGCTACTTAATTTATAGGACCCAGTGCAAAATGAAAAGTGAGACCGTGGTTTTAATAGCAGAAAAATGTGCAATTAATCATACTAAAATATAAAACATTTTCCTTTCTCCCACAATAGCTCTACTTTTCATGGTATGTTTTGCTTGCTATGTAATATCATTCTATGTAAAAAAAATTAAAACTTTAAATTATTTGCATGAATTTTACTGTTCATTCTATTGTGCAGTGCCACTTTTAAATACAAGTCTAAGAATATTTAACTTGTATGTGGAATCAATAAATTACACAATTCCTATTTCATAGCTCTTATTTCACTGTGCATGTATTTTGTTCTTACTAGAATAGTTGAAACCCTGTACAAAACTAACACAACTGTTTTTATTTTGCTTTTTGATATGTGCATATTTGACCAACACTTGTTATCTTTTTCTTGGTGATGAATAAGGAAAGACTGAAGGAAAAGAACTATTCATTGCCCTCTCTTTCCCTTTCCTTCTGTCATCATTTTCACTGGAAGTGGTTGACTAACAGGGCAAGATGACTAATAAAGGATATGATAGGTGTTCTTGGTTGTTTTGTGTTTTTAGAATGTCCTTCACTTCCTTCTACCTCAGAAGTAATATCTAGTTTGAAAGGAAAGTGTGACCTCTTGGAGCTGTTATCATCCCCTTTATTATAGATGTAACATACTTACCTTTGTACTCGCATCAAGACTTGCTGAACTCCTGCCCATCATAGGTTCATTGTAATTTTGTGCTGATAGGATGTTGTGAATGCTACATACTATTGGGGTAACTAGGAATGGTAGATAAGCAATTGTGTATAACTCCTCTGCTTCTCTGCCCTGTTTGAATTAATTTACAGGAAACAAGTTCAAAGGTAAAATGATCAAGAATTTCAGGATAAGAACATTAAACAAAGCAAAGTCCTTCTGAGCATGGGTCCCTGTGCATCTGCACAGATCATGGGCCCAGGAAGTTGGCCTTGGCTCTGGTTTCTGGCAACTCAAATAAAATAAAATTAAAAGCTGCCATCAAACATGCTATGGGTTTGGTAAGAAAAGCCTCACATTATAGATGTGTAAGCAGTGATGCATCACAAAATACTCTCTCTTTGTTTTGTAAATGCAATAAATTTGGTTGGGGTGTTTACCCATACACAGTAGGTGTGTTACTATGCCAAACCAATTTGAATTCTCAATGACCAGTTCTCCTCTTCATTAGAGAAGAGCTTATGTTTCATATTCTATTTCCAAATCCTTTCCTCTGACCTTGTTAGTTCCCATCATGCCATGCCAGTTTTCAAATATTTTGTTGAGGACCTCAGTGGGTGTTGAGAAACACTGTGTGTGGATGTCAGTCATGATGTTGCATATTTATTTTATTTCTTCCACTTCCTGACAAGGAGTTTCTTTCCACCAGGAAGCAATCAGATTTGTATAGGTTATGTTTCTGAATTCCTGCTTCATAAATATTTCAGTTGATCCTCTCATCTTTTTATCATCCTGGGAAAACCCCCTTATTGTTTTACATTGAATGAAATGGTACCTCTTCCTGATTGTCCAGGAATAATTGGTCTCTCCCTTTGTGCTCTTCTCTGCTCCTCTCCCTGTGCAGAACTTACTGGTTTATACTTTAATAGTAGACTTCTAAGTCTGTTTTCTCCATGAGGATTTCCCCAGGGTAGAAATAGGGTCTTTTTCATTTCCATATCCCTGATACTTTTCACAGTGTCATGTACATGGTCAACCTATAAAGGAAACACTTAACAGCTTTTTATTTTTTGGACATTTTCTTCTTACATTTTAGTCATAGCATTTTTTTCAGTTGAGATGGCATGTGTGTTTAGCTATTGAAAATGAAACAGACCAAGGAACTGAGAAAGTCTGTGACTGCAAGCAAGAGAATCCCATCCATTGGCTTCATGGGATCACAACCACCTCTCAATTAGAGGTGGAGTGGACATCACCATTCCAGAATCCTCAGGATTGGGGAATGAATTATGGACTAAAGTAGACTCACTGGTATTCTACTATAGACTTATTGTGATTCTAGCAATGGAAGAAATTATATCATTGATGTGGAGGTGGTGGCCAGTGGAGTTTCTGAGGGCAGGGAAAGGGAAAAACAGGTGTAACACAGGGGCAATTTTGGGACTTGAGAATTGTCCTGAATGACATTTCAATGACTGATGCAAGCCATATCTTGCTATAACCTACAGAATTGGATGGGAGATAGTATAAACTACAATGCATACTGTAATCCACGCTTAGTGGCAGTGTTCCAAAATGTGTTCATCAATTGCAATGAATGTACCTCACTAGTGAAGGATGTTGTTAATGTGGGAAAATATGGGAGTTGTGGGGAGCAGGCATACAAGAATCCCTTATAATTTTTATGTGACATTTGTTTAACCTAAGTATCTTTTTTTAAAAAATAGAAAGTAAATATATATATATATATATATATATATATACATATAAAGAAAATGAAATGGAAAGCATGATCCCATATAGTTATGATATGATTTGATTTAAAGTAACTAGGAGTTGTCTGGGTAGACAATTATTGTCAGACAAGATAACATATGATTGTCTCTTCAATAGCTGAAATGTCATTTTAAAGGCCCCTTGCTAACCACTCTGCTTCAGTTAATTTAAGGACTTGAGAATTAAAAGTTGTACAGAATTTTTACTCTTTATCAATTTTTAAAAAGAAATGATCATCATTACTATTATTTTACCTAATGACACACATAGAATTTGGCAAAATACATTTAAAGAACCTTCCTGGTGAGAATTAGTATGGGAATATTTATCCTTAAAGGCCTCCACCTGGACTCTAGGTGTCCGTTTACCTGTGGTTGATGTGGCCCTAAAATTTTCCCTTGGGGAAGTTAAGGCCCTGCCTCCAGCTGCTTTTCCAGCCATCACCACAAGGAGGCAATATCCTTCTGTTTATGCACATTTTAATTCATCCTACAAACACTACCTGAACTCAACTCTTGATCAAGGGGTGTGAACTGCACATAGTTTGCAAACATGATATTTGCACTTTGCATAGTTGTCAGAGCAAAGCCCCAAAAGCTCTTCTGACCAATACTTATCAAAATCAAGAAATAATTATAGAGTTGGTCTGAAGCAAGGCAGCTTTGCACATCACATGTTAATCTTTCAATAAATAATAGAATTTTCTCTCTCACCATCATCATCTGCTTATTCTTTATTGTTAAATTGTTGTTTTTATAGTATGATAAATGTTCTGTAGTCCATTTGTTCTCTAGTTCTGCTGGAACCTCTAAAAATCCTTCTTTGAGCAGACAGATTATTGGATTGCTGCCAACATACACCACATTATTGTGGTCTTTTATATACCCAAATTTATGGAGTGGGTATGCATTATAATTTGGAGATTGAAAGCCTGGGATTTGGAGAGACAGACATTCCTGATTTGAATCCCACTCTAGTCTGGGCTCTTCCTCTTGCCCTCTGTGTGACCACAGGCACTTCTCCTGAAGGCTCTGAAGCTCTGCTTTCCCTCCCATCTGTAAAATGGGATAAGATGTCTCCTGGCAGGGTTACAGAGACCACAAAAAATAATTCATGTACAGAAGTTAGCACAATGCCTGACTTAGTAAGTGCTCAATATATAATTAAGTGCACCTTGGTATATTGTCATTGATCTGCCTGGGTTAACACTGTATGACAGAGTTCCCTTAATCATGGTAGGGATGTTGCTAAGAATGTTCATTCATTCATTTATTCAACAATTATTTTTAGATGGTCTTTTTTGTGCCAGGTATAATTCCTCTTGCTGGAAATAGAGCAATGAAAAAAAAAAAAAAACAACAGGAAATAATCCCCACCCTGAAGGAGCTTACATTCTAAGTGGGGATGGGATGTTGATAATATATCAGTAAATTATTGAATAATGAGAAGGTGAGAGCTCTATGGAAATAAAATGAGAGCAACATAGTGGGTGTGGGGTCATTGGGGAAGGAGAATGTATTTTTAAGGTTGTCATGGAGGGCACCACCAAGAAGGGTCATAAGCAATTTTGAAGGAAGAATAAATGAGGCATGCTGATATCTGGGAAGAGCATCCTATAAAAAATTTTGATGTGGGAGTGACTTCCTTTTGTGTTCAAGGAATAGCCAGGGCATTAGTGGAGTTGGTGAGCAATTGCATGGTTAGCCAGAGATGATGATGAGATTGGAGATGGGGGAAGGTGAGACTGGGGCTAAGTGGGGAGGATCACCACCTTACTCTGAGTCATTCCACCTCTGTGTTGCTGAATGAGAGTAGAGTTTCAGCTCCCTGATTCACCCTACTGACAAAACCATACAAAAGCAAAGCACCAATTCAAACCACCTCACTCTGGCTTGTTTCTACAACTGGAGTGCACATTCAGCTGTCTATTCAGCTTGAGTGGGTGGGTGGGTATTA
>PVKH010017236.1:0-15477 GCA_004027955.1 Chaetophractus vellerosus | reverse complement strand
GGGAAGGCCTCTTAGAGGAGCTGAATTATATTAGGCATAAAGGAAAAGTGCTAGCAAAGAAAAGAAAGCCATTCCTGATAGTGGAAACTATATGAGCAGAATCAAAATGTGTATGTTGTGTCTGATGGAGCCAGGATAGGGTAGTGGGATGTGGGATGTGTATGTTGTGTCTGATGGAGCCAGGATAGAGTAGAGAGGAGTGGGAGATAATGTTGGATAGATGAGATGGGATCAGTCGACAAGAGGACCTAAATGCTTTGTACTGGAGCCCAAAACTAATTCTAGAGGCAAAAGAATGAGGTATATATTCCTGGGCCTAAAAAGTATGGAAGAAGTGACATGAAACAGATCTTTCTCTAAGATAAAGCTAAAAATTATAATTAATCTATATTTATAATAAAGATGGAATGGAATTGAGGAGAGGGCCAGAAATCAGTTAATAGGAATGAGTATTACCTATTTCATTCAGGTAACAAGAATGAAAGTATGAAGGAACAAATAGGTCTAAAAAGACCTATGAAAAAACTGAGAGGATGAGGTAATCTCTAAAAGGACTAAAATGGTTGTGGTAAGGACAGAAACGAAGAGCCTTATGAAGCGATCCTATTTGGGCCTTATCCATACTGACGTACTGGTGAGAAAGAACGTCAGAATAGAGATGTCTTGTGGGCAGTTGAATACAGCACTGGAACTCAGGTAAGAGGGATAGGTCCATATATACTGGCAGTTTAACTTAGAAATGTTACCAAAAGCTAGTAAGAGTGGATCTAAATGAGGCCTCCAATGAAATAATCAAGGAGACTAAAAAGAGGACTAAGCACAGAACTTAAGGGACTTAGAAGTCAAGTAAGGAAACAGGAAAAAAGATAATGGAAAAGAAAGAGGCAACACAGTAAAGAGTTTAAAACACACACACACACACAAGCAATACTGTTTATCAACTACAGCAGAGAAATCAAATTGATTTGGCTAGAAGTCCTTATTAATAGATCATTTGAACGATGAAAATAGTCACCAGAGATTAAAAGCTTAAAGAGGGAATGAGCAGTGAAAAAAGGTAGAAAACATTCCTTTGAGAGAGTAAAGCAAGGGATATAATTTTTAAAATGGGACCTATGTGGTCCACAGCCTTAAGAAATTTACATTCTTACAAGGGGAAAAAACATGAAAACAAGAAAAAAATCTATAGAACATCAGTAAGCACATGACAAAGGGTTGTAAAACCACATACCTAAGTGTTATGCAAAGCAGCAAAAGGTAGAGGTGTACACAAGCAAAAGGATGACAATGACTCAAAGTACATCTTCTACAATGTAAAGCACTTGCAGAAACACACAGGAAACAAGAGGCCATTAGTCCTATTAATCCCAAGATTACCTGCTTACACTACCTACTAAACCCCTGAGCAACCAATGTCAAATGGAATATGCTAAACGCGTAATTTTTAATGTTAAATTAAGAACACCACTTAGAAGTAGGAAGGTGGAAACATGGGGAGTGGATTGCAAATGTGTTGTAAAATCAAACTAAAGTGGTCTCTATGTCATCCACTATTTTTTGGTTTAGTTCTTCTGACTCTCCAAGAGTTCAGATGACAGCCAAGTACCAAGTGTTTTTAAACTAATGCACCTGCTCATTTATCGACTAGCCTAATTTACATTAGGCAACATAAACAGTGTTTACCTAGGAAGAAGAGGAAGTATGCAAAGAAAAAGTTAAAATCAACAAAATATAATCAAAATGTTACAGCTCACATACAAGGACTTTGTAAATGTTTCTAACTTTTGACATAATAATTAAATTTTTAGGCCTCTAAGAAAATCACCTGAAATACAGGGGAAAAAAATTTACTTTGCAGCTTTATCATTGTAAAACAAAAACCAAGAATAACCTAAATGTCCAATATTGAACGAATGGTTAGGCTATTATATATAGTCCATACAATGTATGGTTTTCTATATGTAGTTGGTTCCCAACCTGTACCTCCAGCCCACATATCTCCATTGTGCTTTAGAAGTTTATTTAACCTTGTATCTTCACTTGGATGTCTGAGTAGGTGCTTCAAATATAAGATGTATTAAAATAGAACTCTTAATTCCTACCACCCCGAAACCTTCTTCTCCCCCAGTGTTCCCTATCAGTTAAAAGAATTACCATCCACCTGATTTCTCAGGCCAAAAAACTAGGAACGATCCTGGATTTCTCCTTTTCCCTCACATCCCACAACCAAACCTGAGACTGCTTTACCTCCAAAGTATCCCCCAAATTTGATCATTCTCATCATCTCGAATACCAACTTCTCTAACCAGGCCACCAACATCCTTTACTGGGACTACTCCAAAAGCTCCCTAACTGGTCTCCCCACTGTTCTTCATACTCCACTACTACCCATTCACAACCCTGAAGCTGGAAAAATCTAGTCCCTGACTACCTCTCTGTCCTCATTTCCTTCCACTCTCTTCCTCACAATACTGGCTTTCTTCCTTCCCTAGAAAACATCAAGCTCTGTCCCATCTTAAGGTCTTTATCCTTGCTGTTCCTTCTTCCTATAGCCCTCTTCCCTCAGATCTTCATCTGGCTCCCTCTCATCATCATTCGGGTCTCAGTTCAAATGTCCCTCCCTGACACCCCTAGCTTAATCACCACCTCCCCTCAACACACATTCTTTTCTGTTACTCTATTTTATTTTTTTCATATCATTTAGTGCTAACTGAAATTATCTTATTTACTTATTTGTACATGTATCTCCCTCTCACCACTAAAATGCAGGCTTCATGAAGGCAGTAACTATGTTTTGCTCTCTGCCATATCTCCAGACCTGAGAACAATGGCACAAGTAGACAGGAATAAAACATTTTAATGAAAAAATATGTTAAATGGAAAAAGTTCAAGCAGATGCTAGATATTCACTCTCAGGGATGCTACAGAGGATTCCTGCCCTGGGTAGGAAGCTGGCCTCTCTAACTTCTAAGATTCTTTAGAATATAAGTTTTAAAGAGTTTGGAAGCAGAACACACTGGTTGTAAAAGTAAGTTATTTCTATTCCATTCCAACTAAACTTCATGCCAATGAGATTTTTTTTCTTTTTTTTACAGCAAGAAAGGGAGGGCCATGGATGTTTCTTATCCATTTTTTATATAGCCTTATAATGTTCAATATTTGATGTATGTACATTGGCCGTGTCTCCCCAGCTGGTCTTCATTCTTTATAGACAGGGATCATTTCCCATTCAAACTTGTGTGCCATTATCTTTGCCTACCCCAGGGTAGGCAGATAATATAGGCATAAAAAAGTTCAACAGATGGGTATCATCTGATAAACAAAGAGAATCTTTACTTAGCCTAAGAACTAGGATCTTTAATATCAAAACAGCTAATACTAGCCTTATTGAAGATATAAGTCTGGGATAAACCAGCTCAGCTTTAGCATGCAACTCTCATCACAGAAATACTATCCATTTCCTCTGGAAAACTAAAAAGAAAAGTGAGATGTTACAGCCTTGGGTCATCTTTATCACCAAGAATAACCACTATTCTTTGCTTTCATATTTCCATCATGGCTATCTGACACTTGTTTTAACCTAATCTTTTAAAATAGACTGGTGCACACTTAATAAGTGTGCAAGGTAATTCTTCCTTCAACGTTTCTCTTTTTATACCTTCTTGTTCTCTTCAAGCCCATCCTTTCTAAGCACCTAGTTCGAAGCCTTAAAATAGTAGATGCTCTATAAATATCTATTAAACTATAAAACCTAACACAGAGGACCTGGTACAGAGCAAAGTGTTGACACTCAGTATGTGATACATGCTCCATAAATATTTGCAAAATGAATGAATGCATATAATAGCATTGTTCCAATCCCAAGTAACCACCCACCCTCACATCTGTGCTCTGGATCCTGTGCTGCAGAGGCCCCCTCTGGCCACACTCCTCTCCACAGAGTGAGGAAGTCTGTGGAGCCAAGGGGAGGTATGCACCAGGAGGATGAGCCCCCTCAGTCTGGGACCCTGGAATTCCCTGCCTTAATGGTGCCAAGCCTACTTCCTGCCCGTGTGTGCATGTCTAGGCTCAAGCAGTAGCCAGAGAGGTTGTGAATAGTACTTGGACATATAAGCTGGAGTGATGAGCTGAAGGGATCACACACATGCACGTAAGTCCCTTCACAATATAGGTTGGCAGCACTAAGTGTGTAAAGAGAAGGGGAGCTGGCTCTCCTTGCACTGCACCTAAACTGGCACAGAACTCTAGGAGTCCAAGAATTCTCAATTCAAAGACATCCTTCCAAATGACTATGAAGATATATTTGTCAAGGTAAGAGAATATAATACATTTAAGTGTGTTGGCTTAATTTCTAACTTTTAAATAATTAGGCCTATGGTGTGTAGACCTCCGTTTGTCCTATTGCCCAGAGCCCCACAATTGTTAAGGGCAAATTTGGTTGGTATTTATCTTTCTTGCTATGCATGATTTTTGTTTTTTGCTCTTTACCAATGTTTACTGCATCAATAAGCTATATGCTCTTGTTTTCTCTGTTGTTTATGTAAGTGGTTGTCAAGTGATATATAAATTCTTTTGCAACTTTTCCATTTAACATATTTTGAGATTTACCCATGTTGACAAAAAACCGTTCATTTTAACTGTTTAGAAAGTGCAAGTTATCCCTTTATCCCTTCTCCTATCAGGAACAGCTGTTTTTACTTTTTCCAGTACTGCTGTAATGAGCATCGTTTTTTATAACTCATTGTGTATACACATACATATATATTCACATACAGACTAATGAGTTTTACTAGGGCAGACGCTTACTAATCGAATGGCTGCAAGAACAGGAATGTACCACTTCAACTTTACTAGTTATGACCAAACTGCTCCTCAAAGAGGTTTTACTAATATATACTATGCCATTATTAATTTAATTAATTAACTATAAATTATGCACCTGATAGTGTCTCATCATTGATTTAAATTACAGCATTTCCCTGATTACTAGTGAGGATGAACATTGTTCCATATGTTTATTGCCTTTTCTGTTAATCCTCTTTCTGCAAAATGCCTATTCAAATCCCCAGACCATTTTTCTACTGGGATGTCTGTAATAGTGATTTGTAGTTCTTTATATATTTTGGATCATTTGCCAGTTACTTCAAGTATTTTCTCCCAGCCTGTGGTTTATCTTCTTATTTTATTGTATCTTTGATCATACAGAAGTTTTCAATTTTAATGTAGTCAAATATCAATCTTTTCCTTTATGTTTCCTTTAGGTATGCTTAAAGAATCCTTTTCTTTCCCATTATCGTAGAACATTCCCGGTATTTTCTAAGTTTTTTAGTTTGGTCTTTAAGCCACTGATAATTAATTTTACATTTACTGTCAGATAGACAGCAGTGATGACGTAGTTGTCATTGCTTGTGTATGTATGAACACAGACAACTGAAGCGAAAGTTCCCCAAAAAATATAGCGGCTTAGTTATCCCTGGTGGCATTATTAGACAACTGTAACGTCTCAGTGTCAGCCAATAATTTATAGACCATCTGAGGAGAAGTGTAAGTCTCATCTGGAAATCTTTTTTTTTTTTTTTTGATACCTCTGGTAAGCAGAAGAAAGCACCAGCATCAAAACCTGATGGGTGTCAGTGGTTTGAAAGAAAACCCCAGAGACAGCAGTGAGCACACTTTTAAGAAATGCTGTATCACCGATGCTCTTCATGACATAGTGAGCAATACTACATTGAAAAACACAAACATCTATGATTCAGTTGAAAAGTGATTTAGAAGAGTCACACTCCGAATATGAAGAAGTTACAGGAATACCCTAATTTATTATCTCAGTTCCTTTTTTAATATATACATGAGTGACATGATAAATCAATATCTAAATAAATTTACAAGAGCTCTTTCAGTAAGCATAAAGTAAAAGCTCTAAGTGATAGGAAATAATTATACACAATTGGCAGCCTTTCTTCTTAATGATTTGAAAAATAATAGTGCATCTTACAATTGATGGCATCTTAAAATTCAAGGACTAAAAGATACAGGGTTTCTTTTTGAGGTGATGAATATTCTAAAACTGACTGTGGTAATGGTTGCACATATCTGTGAATATACTAAAAACCACTGGATTCTACACTTTAAATGGGTGAATTGTCTAATATGTGGATTACATCTCAATAATGCTGCTTTAAGAAAACATATTCAATGAAGTATGGTACAGGCACTTAAATTTTCCTATAGGTATTACTTTAGCCATTCTCCACAGATTTTGAGTGTTTGCGTTGTTACTCAATTATAAATATTTTCTAATTTCCATGGTTTTGTTCTCAACCCACACAGTATTTAGAGGTTTGTGTGTTTGTTTTTTGTTTTTGCTTTTCTAAACCTGGGTGAAAGGGAAGAATTGGTTATATTTTTACTAATTTCTAATTTTATTGCATTTTGGTCAGATTACATGGTTTATATATCAATCTTTGATATTTGCTGATACTTTATTTGTTCTTAATTATGTGGTCAACTTTTGTAAATGTTCTATGTTCATTTGAGAAGAATTTGGGAGGTAAATGGGTCCATACATGTGCAGTAGGTCAAGTTATACATTCTATTTCTTTTCTTTTAGAGGTTACCCTTAAATTTTTAATATGCATCTGACTTAAATCCTGAAGTAAATCAGTATCTCTCTAACTCTGATCACTTTCCTTCCCAGCTTACACATATACCTATCTTGTAATAGTTAGCTTATTATTACCTAGTATTTTAGTTCCACCTTGTTTTTAGCACCCCCCCATACACAAATAAGTCATAATTATTTTTGTTTCATACGACCAATGTTGGCTTAATTTACCTACAAATTTCTTTGTTCAGCATGACTTTTTATATCCTACTCTCTCACCTAAATTACATTTCTTTCTTCCTGAAACACATTCTTTAGTATAATAGCTCTTTTTTTAGTTTGTTTATTTTTTTTTAAGATTTATTTTTTATTTATTACATATCCACCCTGCCCCCCATTCTGCTTGCTCTTGCTGTGTGTCCATTCTTCTGTGTTTTTCTATGTTTGCTTCTTGTCTCCCCCGTCTTTGTGGCGATGCACCAAGTCGGCCCTCCGCGGCAGCGGCTCGCTCTGTTCGTGGGTGGTTCCATTCCGTTTTCACCGGCTGCTCCACTCCATGTTTTGCGGGCAGCAGTCCTCCATGTTTTTGCGGGCTGCCGGCTTCCGCACTTCGCAGGCAGCAGCAGCAGCTCCGCTTTTCACGGGTGACTTTGCCATGCCCGTGGGGGCTCCGCCCTGCCCGTGGCGGCTTTTTGCCTTGCCCACCGCAGCTCTGCCCCGCCCACGGTGGCTTGCCTTTCTCAAGGCCGTCTGTCCGCTCGGAGAGGTCCCCGGGAACCGAACCCGGGGCCTCCCATGTGGTACCCCAGCGTGCTCTTTATCCACTGAGCTATCTAGCCGGGCCCTATAATAGCTCTTTTTGAAACAATGTGGTAAATTCTCTATATTTTTGTTCATCTGAAAATATTTTTATTTTTTCCTCACTCTTAAATGATAACTTAGCTGAGTATGAAATTTAAATCTCTCTCAACACTTTAAAGACATTCAATTTTCTTTGGGCCTCTCTTATTCATTACGAGAAGTTTGTTCTCAGTCTGATTATTGCTCCTTTGTCTTTCCTATCTTTGGCGTTCTGCAGTTTCATTCCAATGTGTTTAGTTGTGAATTTTTAAATTTTGCTAGGTCTCATGGTTCTTAAACCTAAGGATTCATGTCTTTTTATTAATTCTGAAAATTTCTCAAGTCATCACTTCTTCAAATTTTGTTTCCCTCATTCTATCTTTCTCTATTAGATGTTGGATCTTCTTGTTCTGTCCAATTGGTAGGGCGCTGGTTTACCACATAGGAGGCCCTGGGTTCGGTTCCCAGGGCCTCCTCAAGCAGGCAGACCACCTTGAGAGGGCAGGCTGCCGCGGGCAGACACAGAGGAACGCAAAAATGAACACAGCAAGAACAAACAAAGGGGGGGGGGGATATGTAATAAAAAAATAAATAAATAAAAATCTAAAAAAAAAAAAAAAAACTCTGCAGAGGCTCCTTATTCCTTAGCACGGCATTCAAAGTCCCCTATTAGCCAGCAACTACCTAATTACCTATGTCTGCAATTTCATCTCTTACCACTCTCCCACATGTGCCCTATGCTCCACCCACTCCTATTACAATCCCTAGAACTCTCCTTGTTTCATGTCCCTATGCCTTTAAATGTATTGATTTCACTCTCTCACCTTCATCCTGCCCACATCCATCTACTAAATACTAAAGATCAAACATCTGTCTTTCACTGAAGCCTGTCCTGACTGGGTTTTCTTCTTTGTGAAAGGAGCTAACATTTACTGAGTCCTTTATATGCAAGGCATTGTAATAACTCATTTAATCTGCACAATGATATTATGATTTTGGTATTCTTATATTTCCATTTCCCAGATAAGGAAACTAAGGTAGAGAAAGGTTAAACAATGTGCCCAATGACACACAGCCATTAATGACAGAGCTGGAATTTGAATCCAGGTAGACATACACCAGATCCTGCGCTATACCAGACCATCGTCTACAATTATATTTTGCATTGCAATTATTACTGCATTTATTATACCATATTTCAGCTATATATTTACATACCAATCTTCCTAATTTCGATTTGACTTAAGAGACAGAATCATGCTTTATTTATATTTGTAGCTCCAGGGCCTAGCACCCAAAAGGCCCTCAAATGGTTACTAAATTAATGAATAACTAAAGGAAACATCCCCAAAGCCACTACTTTAGTTCAGTCCCTCTTCAACTCTTGCCTGAACTACTAAAATAATGTCCCCTAACTGTACTCTGCCTCCAATTTCTACTCACAACCTTCCTTCAAACACCAGCCAACATTATCTTTCTAAAGCACAATATGATTACATCATTCCACTATTTAAAAATCTTTAAGGGCCCCGCGCTGTCTACAAGTTCAAGCCTCAAGTGCCAAATTCTTTTAGCATGACATAGAATGCCCTTCATGATCTGACCTCCGCAGCCTCTTCTCCTGATCCCTTCCCCACTCAGTCCCACATTTCACCTATATTTAACTTTTTACCAGACCATGAACAAACCAATGCCTCCATGCCTTTGTACATGCAGGTTCTTCTGCCCAGAATGGCCATTCCCTCCTTTTTCACCAGGGAAACTCCTACTCATTCTTCAAACATATAGTTCAAATGCTTTCCTCCAATTTCCTCCAGACTGTCAGTTATCCCATTCCCATACTTGGCTGGCATTATAAATTTACGTCCCTTAAAACTTCATGCTGTTATTTAATTAGGCATGTGTTCCCCCAACCAAACTGGAGTCTTAAAGAAAAGGGACTATGCTTTACTCATCTTTTTTATTATATCATCCTGCAAACTGTGTGCTCCAAAAATGCTCACTGAACTAGTGGAATGAAATTTGACAAACACAGCCTACATCTTACACTCAAGCAAACTCAGATATAAATGACTGCAAGGTAGGCAACTTGTCTAAGATTAACAGGGAATGGAAATATGAATGAGCAAAAAGAAATAAACTTATAACTGTGAACAAATCCTGAGTTCCTGCTGCTCAACTTTGAATTCTATAGACTGGCACTACTGCTCCAATGGTAATGATTGTTTAGATGGTAGAATACATGAGGTAATCTCATCATGAGCTTTAAAAAATACATAAGCATTAATGTTTCCTGCATTAGTATTACACAGAAGGACACTCTCAAATTCTGGAATATGTGTCATTAAGGATAAAGGGTTGAGTCATTTTTATATATTTTTAAACAAACCAGGGAAATTCCTGTCTTTTTATACTACAATCACATGATTTCATTATTCATTAGTCCTAAAAGGTGCAGTTTAGTTTGCACACATAGCAAACATTGCCAACTGAGTAATAAACCAGAAGTACTTGCTTTCCACAGAAAAGGGAAATTTCTTTTATGTATAAATGTTAGCCCAAAGTGAACAGGAAGGTTCATATTTTTTTTATCTGTTCAATTTTTGAAACGCACTTCTAACACCACACAGAAAAAAAATTAAATTGCCAATCTAAAAGATTCATCACATTTTGTCAGTTTTTCTCTTCAATCATTACCCATTGTAGAAGAAAAAGAGCTGTCATAAAAATGTCTTGGTTTCAAGCTCAAAGGCACTATAATTTAGAATGATCACCCCTAATTTCAACTCAAAAGACTAAAAATGAATTCTTAAAATTTATTACTCATTATCCATGATGCTTTAGGGTTGTTGTATATAGTTCTAAACTTACCTATATATGCCTATATTTTGGTTTTGTTTTGTTTTTTGAGGTACTGGGGCCAGGGATTGAATCTGGGACCTTGTATATGGGAAGCTGACTCTCAACTACATCAGCTCCCCTGAGCTGCGGGTTTTTGTTTTTTTCTTTTTCTTTTGTTTGCTTGTTGTCCTGAACCCGGGACCTCCCATGTGGAAAGCAGTCACTCAAACACTTAAGCCACATCCGCTCCCCTATTTTTGTTTTTAAATCAAAGGAACTGGACTCTCTCAATTTAGAATATAAACTCCATGAGGCAGGGATCTTTGAATATTTTCTTTACTGATGTCTCCTAAGCACCTAGAACAGAACCTGACACAGAGTAGGCACTCATTGCCTACTTGCTAAATATTGTTCAGGATGGTCCAAATCCTTAATATGTGAATATAAACAACCAGCTCCAGATTCTCAAAAATCATGAAGTTGAAGCCTCTGTTCATCTTGAAACGATCACTGAGTAAGCCTTCATACACACGGTTTCACAAATGAACAAGAACAACTGATAATATATCCAAAAGCAATAAGAAATTACACACAAAAGAAAATATTTTAAACAGGGGTCACTTAGGTTCTGAACCCTACAGACTGCCAAGAAGTTAGCAAAAAAAAAAAAAAAACCCAAAAAACGAACACACACACACACACACGCAAATGTCTCCTGGGCAACTAAAATTTTCAACAAGAGCAAACTGTTGCAATTTTTTTAATAGACAATCCAAATCCAAAAGACACATGGGGCTTCCACAAAACTTAAAATTGCAGAAAATTCACTTAAACACAGGGCATGTTCTAAAAAATTCTTCCAGTATTAAAAAGCAGGCCTGACCTCTTTTATCAATTGGTCTAACTATGCCAAAAGAATATTGCAAAATAATATACTTCTGAGTATTCCTAAAATTGCTAATTCTGTTCTCATTTCCCACTCATAAAAGTATAACATAAATATTTATGAAACTGGTATTTTTAGTTTTCCCTATTAACAGAGCATTTCACTGTGAATGAGGCTATCCGTGTTTTACCCTTATTTATAGGTTACCTTTTCAACCCTTGTTTATGTTACTAACTCACTATGATCTTAAGCTGGTATCTTTCTTCTCTGCTTTGGGCTTCAGTTTTCTCTTCTGTAGAATGAGGGAATTGAATTGGAAAAATGATTCTTAACTTTTTTTTTTTCTGCAACCCTTTGAAAATCTAGTGAAAGCTACAGAGGCCCTTCTCTCTGTAAAACTGCACATGCACATTTATGTAAAGATTTTACAATTATTTCTAATAGTAAAAGAGTGGAAACAACCTAAATGTCCACCAATAGATAATTAGGTAAATTATGCTATATCCATTTAATGAAATTCCATGTGACTGTAAGAAGAATGAAGAAACTTTCTATGAACTGATACAGAAAGATTTCTATCATATATTGTTTAATGAAAAAAGCAAGTTACAGAATAGTATGTGTAACATGCAACCTTTTGTTTAAAAAAAAGGGCAAAAAATAAAGTGTGTGAATTTTCGTGTATATGCATAAACAAACTGGAAGAATAAACAAGAATCTTTGACAAGAGTGGGAAATGGACAGAGTGTACACTTTTTTATATTTTAGTTTGAATCATGTGAATTTGCCTATTAAAATTTGAATTTAAGAAATAATGTTTATAACTTCAAGAGGTTTAGACAAGCCATTGACGTTAAAGGGGTCCAGAGACCCCCAGTTAAAAACAAAACTTGGACTAGAAGATAATTCCCAAGCCCCGTTCAGCAATACTCTTCCGTCATGTTTTGACTTAATAAGTATGTAATTGTATATACTCAGTGATCCAACAGTAAGAACAATTAAGGAAAAATATTTTTCATTATGATCCTCATATAAAGTAATTGGTGGATACTAACTCTCCTAATTTAGAATCTCACTTCAGATAATTTTCCTTAATCACTGATATACTCAATCTATGACAAATGTTTCCTTAAGGAAAAGTTCGCACAAATCATAAAGCCATACTCCCTCTGATGGTTCAAATTTCAGACTATCTCATAAGAAACCCCAAGCTTAGGAAATAAAAATTCCTATCCTATTTAACCACATAATCAATAGTACTATAAAGGAGACCAGAGAAACATTTGGTTCTATACCTTCCGAATTTGAAGCAAACTAAATAGCATATGAAATCACCACACAGCATTCAAAAGGAGACAAAGTTTGGGATGGCCTTCCCTGATGTGAGCCAGCATCAGATGGAACTAGATTTAAGTCCTCAGGCAAGTTACTTAAACTTTCTGGACCTCAGTTTCACCTGTAAAATGGAAATAAAAGGACCTGTCTCACAGGGATGCTGTGAAGATTAAAAGGAAGAAAAAGGCACACAGAAAGTAAGATGCAGTCTCCCCCCAAGCCTAGAAATAAAAAATTTTTTAAGTGTCCTAGGCAGAGGCAGGTGTCTCTGACTGCTTGAACCAAAACAGACGGCATTCTGGAAGCTGTAGTGTGTGGGGTCTGCGATTGGATACATGAGTAATGTCTCTCCTTCCATGTTGAAAATAACAAATGGCAGAATTCCCAACATAAAAGGTGCAAATATCTGGCCTTTCCCGATTTGTTTCTTGAACATCTCCTAGGTAAGCACTTTTTAACAAACAGGTCTACAGATGCTGTGTTAAATGTGTGTCCCAAAAGAATCCTAAGTTAAGTTTTGTTTTGTTTTTTCAACAGGGCACTTTTTATCTCAAAGCTCAGCACTGACCTACAAGCCCCAGAGTGACAGGCTCCTGGCATTAAGAAAAGGGAAAGAAGATGAAGGCTCCTGCAACAAACTGCCATTATGATACCAGGAAACGCACACCGCCAATGGAGATATCAGCAGCCCCAGCCAGCCAATCTTCGTTTCCAAAACTTTTAAACCCCATCCAGTTATTGGTTTGAAGCTTATTACTAGTAATAGTAATATATTTATATATATATGGCTTTAATTTATTGCTTCCTTACCGTGTGTCAGACTCTGTGCTAAGCATGCATTTTTCAAGATTTTATGTAAACAACTGCATAAGTGAGCTCATTCTTCCAACCTACTCTACTCTCAAGTCTGAAAAACTCCCTTCACATCCTCAAATTTAACCTATCCCCTACCTATATCAAGAACTCCTGATACTCCGCACCCCTACTCTCTGACCCATTTAGTCCCAGGAGCCACATCTCTCCGAACAATACGGACCCCAGGCTCTTCACGCGACACTAAACCAAGCATTTCTCTGATCCTCCGGGTTCCCCGCAAAGTTTAGTACCCTCCCTCCGCACACTGATTCCCAACTGCCCCTAACACATTCCAAGACTCTATGGCTCACTCCAAACTTCTGACTTAGGGTGTAAGGCGCGGAATCCCCAACCCTCTAAATCCAACATGCCCGTACTTCATTCCGAAATACAAAATTCAAAAGCAGACGCTGCCCGGGCAGAGTCCGAGTTCCCAGCCCACGAGAACTCTCCACACCCGCTCTAGTAGGGCCTGGGACGCTCCACCCCCTAACCAGGCCGTGCCCTGGCGCGCTCGGCCTCGTTCGGATCCCAAGGGGAAAGGGGAAGCTCCACCTGGCTCGGCGGGCACGGCGCGCGGCTCCTGCTCCGGCCCCGACCCCGCAGCAGCCGCGCCCCCGTCCCGGCGCGGGCGGCAGCGCTCGGGCTGGCCGCGACGGACGCGCTCGCCCAGCACCTCCACGTCGGCCTGGCAGTCGTCGCGGGCCCGACGGCGGGCCCATCCCGGGCCGCTTGCGCGACAGCGCGCGCAACCCGGACCCGCCGCGTCGGCGGCGCGTTGGACGCAGCGTCGGCACAGCGAGTGGCCGCACGGCAGGGCCGCCGCTTCCCCCGGGGTCTCCAGGTACCCGGCGCAGTCCGACTCCCCCGGTCGCGGTGCTGGCGGCGGCGGCAACACCAACAGCGCAGGGCCAGAGGCCGGGCCCGGGGCCCCAGTCTTTGCTGCCGCCATCTCGTCACAGCGGCCCCGCCGGCCCCGCCGACTCAGAGCCGCCGCTACCGCCGCGGAAGAGGCCCGAGTACTCGGACCTGCCGCCGCCATCTTGTTTCCCGTTTGAAGGGAGAGTCCGTTGCGAGGGAGAGGAGTAGAGGGCGGGGCGGCCGCTCTATCTACATATTCATGAGGGGGCGTGGCCCCGATGAGCCCTAGGACTATTTTCCCTGGACCTGGTTGGCGGGAGGTGAAGCCTGGTTAATATTTATTATCCTTTGGTCTCACCCTCCAGAGTTTTTGCAGTTTCTTCTTATGAACCGTAAGGATAAGAACTCTGGGGATTTGTTTGGAAATGCTGAGCAATATTAAACTTTAGTTATAAAGAATTGCACTTATTTAACCCTGCAGTACCCTGATCACTGAGGCCAAAGTGAGAGGAGAGTATGCGAATTATCCAGCAACCTGTGTTAATGCCTCATTTGATGTGAGGGCCTGTGCTCTGAGATGAAATGATCTCCTAAGGATTGGGGTAGCTGTTGTAACTGAGACCAAGCCTACTGTGACCTATACAGTAACTGGCTGCCAAAAGTAACAGCCTATCGTCAGTCCTCCTTTCCTTGTCCTTTCCTCATCCTCCTCCACATTCCTTCCGGAAAATCCTCTCTCTTGGCTGGCAAATCCATACTTTCCCGGGTTTTTCCCAACTCAGCTCTTTCTCAGGCTCCTTCCTTGAGTCTTCCTCCTGTTTTGCACTTAAGTATGGTATTCCTTTAGGTTCAGGCCTCAGTCCTCTTCCCACTCTGTGGGCTCCCCAGGTCCACCTCACACTTTCTTCCCTCTGAAACTCCCAAAGCAACATATGCAGCCCAGAGCTCCTGAGTCCAGCCCAGCATATTCACCTGCTTGATAGAAATTTCCTTTTGGATATCTGCATCCCTCATGTAGAAAACTAAGGTCACTGTCTTCCACCCTCCTTTCAAAACAGTTCTTCCTGTTTCCCTAATCTATTAAAGGCACCATCTTCCCAGTCCCTCAAGCTCCAAGCCTTATTAAATCATCTTTAATTTCTCCTTCAATTCCCACATCCTTTCAGTTGCTTAGTCCTGTCAATTCTCCCACCAAAACATCTATGTTTCCACCTGTCTTCTCTGCATCCCATTCCCACTGCCCAATTCAGATCTC
>PVKH010017235.1:0-15476 GCA_004027955.1 Chaetophractus vellerosus | reverse complement strand
TACTGTAAGCTTCTACCCCAAATAAATATCCTTTATAAATGCCAACGATTTCTGGTGGTTTGTATCAGTACCCCTTTGGCTAAGACACCTCCCACCCCCACCCCAGATGGCTCACTCATCTGTCTGCTTATCTTCTTTAGGAGGCACCAGGAACCAAACCTGGGATTTCCCGTGGGGGACGCACATGCCCAACAGCTTGAGCCACTTTGGCTCCCTGCTGGTTGCGTCGTCTGCTTATTGCATTGTCTGCTTGTTGTGACATCTGCTTGTCTTCTTTAGGAGACACCGGGAACTGAACCCAGGACCCCCCATGTGGGAGGCAGGCACTCAATTGCTTGAGCCACATCCACTCCCTCAATTGTATTTTGACTCTTACAGGAATTAAAGAGTAGAGTTGTACATTGACGATATAGTACTATTGGATTTTGCATTTACCCTTTTAGTTACCTTTACTGAAGATTCATTTCTTCAAGCCACCCTCTCTTGTCTTTTCCCTTCAACCTGCAGAATTCCCTTTAGTAATTCTTGTAGGGCAGGTCTTTTGTTGATTAACTTTCTCAGTTTCTGTTTATCTGTGCATATTTTTAATTCTCCCTCATTTTTGAAGGACAATTTTGCCAGATAAAGAAATTTTGGCTGGCAGTTTTTCTCTTTTAGTACCTTAACTATATCATATTGCCTCCATAGTTTTGGAGGAAAAATTGGCACTTAGTCTTATTGAGGATCCCTCATATGTGACAAATCAATTTTTTCTTGCCACCTTCAGAATTCTCTCTTTCTCTTTGGCATTTGATGTTCTGATTAGTGTGTGTTGGAGTAGATGTATGAGGATTTATTCTGTTTGGTGTATGTTACACATCTTGGATATATGTATATTTATGTCTTTCATAAGAGATGGGAAATTTTGAGCCATTATTTCCTCGATATTCTTTATGTCTCTTTTTTCTTATCTTCTCCCTCTGTGGCATCTATGACTTCATGCTGTCACTCAAATCCCTGAGACTCTGCTCAATGTTTTCTATTATTTTCTCTATCTGTTCTTCTGACTGTATGATTTCAATTGTCCAGTCCTCTAGTTCGTTAACTTCTTCTGCCTGTTCAAATCTGCTGTTGTATGCCTTAGTCATGTATTTTTAATTTCTATTATTGTGACTTTTATCGACATAATTTCTGTTACGTTTCCTTTTAAACTTTCAAATCCTTCTTTAGGCTCACACATTGTCTTCTTTTTTAAAAAATAATATTTTATTCATTTAAAAACTTTCTTGTAAGTATTATTACATTTAGTGTTGATTTAAAGTTTAATCTCTAACTACACTGGCCCATTCACAATGACCTACATTTTTAAATTCTTTAAAAATTGGCTTAAATTTACCTCTATTTCTCTACCTGGTGAACTTCTGCTCATCTTTTTTAAAAAACAAATAAATTTTATTGATATGTAGTAATAAAGTATAAATCCTTCCAAAATGTACAATCAGTGGTATTCAGTATAATCACATACATGTGCATTCATCACTTCCATCATTTTAGAGCATTTTTATTATTCCAATAATAGTAATAATAAAAATAAACAAAAAACAAATAAACAAAAAATCAACTCTCACTCTCTCTATGCTTCCCCTGCTATACATAGATTCTATTCTGTTTCCATCTCTCTAGTTTATTTGTGTTTATATTTTGAAAAAAACAGTTTTATATATACAATATCACCTACACTCACATTTTACTTGAGGTTATTATGTTATACAGTTACATTTTTAGCTTTCCTTCTAGTAATATACATGACCTTTGACTTACCCTTTCAACCACTGTCATAACATATACTAGCACTGCTAGTTAACAACACTATGATGTGCTTTCACCTTTTCTATTCATTTCCAAAGATAAACACTCATCCTTTTTACCAATTCTGCACTGGTTAACCCACAGCTTTCCATTTTCTAAACTCATTCTATTTTCTGGTGACCCATATTCAAGTTATTAACTTCATAAGATTACACAATTAGCACAATCATGTAGTTATTTGTCCTTTTGTGTCTGGCTTTCTTCACTCAACCTAATGTCTTCGAGGTTCATCCATGTTGTCATATGATTTATGACTTCATTTCTTCTTACAGCTGCATAATATTCCATCATGTATATATACCACAGTTTGTTTATCCATTCATTGGTAGATGGACACCTGGGTTGTCTCCATCTTTTGGCAACCGTGAATAATGCCAATGAACATCAGTATGCAGATGTCTGTTTATGTCACTGCTCTCAGTTCTTCTGGTTATATACTCAGTAGTGGTATTGCCAGGTCACATGGAAAATCTATATTCAATTTCTTTAGGGACTGCCAAACAGTCTTCCATGGTGGCTGTGCCATTCTACATTCCCACCAACAGTGAATAAGTATTACTGTCTCTCCACATCATCTCCAATATTTGTTGTTCTCTATCGTTTTAATAGTGTCCATTCTAATAGGTGTGAAATGATATCTCATTATAACTTTGATTTACATTTCCCTAATCTGTAATGATGTTAAACACTTTTTCATGTGTTTTTTTCACCATTTGTATCTCTTATTGGGACAAATATCTATTCAAGTCTTTTGCCCATTTTTGGATTGTCTTTTTACTGTTGAGTTGTAGTATCTTTCTTCCTTCCTTCCTTCTTTCCTTCCTTCCTTCCTTCATTCCTTCCTTCCTTCCTTCCTTCCTTCCTTCCTTCCTTTATTAAACAATTTATTGAAGTATATCATTCATACATGAACATACATAAACTGTAAGTGTTCAGTAAACATCGTGATCCCACAAAACAAACATGCATAACATCATAAAGGGCTCCCACTAAACGCTTATCAGATATGTGATTTTCAAATCTTTTCTCTCGTGGAGTCAGCTGCCTTTGCACCCTTTTGACAAAGTCCTTTGATATGCAAAAGTGTTTAATTTTGTGGAGATCACATTTATCTATTTTTCTTTTGTTGCTCGTGCTTTTGGTGTAATGTTTAAGAAACCATTGCCTACCACAAGATCTTTAAGAGGTCTTCCTACATTTTCTTCTAGGAGATTTATGGTTGTCACTTTTATATTTAGGTCCTTGATCCATTTTGAGTTAATTTTTGTATAAGGTGTGGGATAGGAGTCCTTTTTCTTTCTTTTGGATATGGATATCCAGTAGTCCCAGTATCATTTGTTGAATAGACTGTTCTGGCCCAACTGAGAGGGTTTGACAACCTTGTCAAAAATCACTTGACTGTAGATGTGATGGTCTATTTCTGAATTCTCAATTCAGTTCCATTGCTCGGTCTGTCTGTCTAAGTGCCAGACAGTTTTTACCACTATACTAAGTAGTATGCTTTAAAGTCAGGAAGTGAGAGTTCTCTAACTTTGTTCTTCTTTTTAAGACATTTTTTGCTATTTGGGGCCTCTTACCTTTCCAAATAAACTTGATAACTGGCTTTTCCATTTCTGAAAAAAAAAAAAAGGCTTTGTGATTTTTATTGGGATTGTGTTGAATCTGTAAATCAGTTTGGGTAGAATTGACATCTTAACAATATTTAGTCTTCAAATCCAAGAACATAGAATTTCCTTCCATTTATTTGTCTTCTTTGGTTACTTTAGAAATGTTTTGTAGTTTTCTGAATACAAGACTTTTATGTCCTTGGTTAAGTTTATTCCTAAATATTTGATTCTTTTAGTCACTATTATAAATGGAATTTTTTTCTGATTTCCTTCTCAGATTGCTCATCAGTAGTGTAGAAACGCGATTGAGTTTTGCATATTAATCTTGTGTCCCACCACTTTGCCAAACTCATCAATGAGTTCTAGTAGCTTTGTTGTGGGTTTTTCAGGATATTATTGGGTATAGGATCATATCATCAGCGAATAGTGAAAGCTTTACTTCTTCCTTTCCTACTTGGGTGCTTTTTATTACTTTATCTAGCCTAGTTGCTCTAGGTAGAACTTCTAGCACAAAATTGAATAACAGAGGTGACAGTGGGCATCCTTGTCTTGTTTCTGATCTCAGGGAAAAGCTTTCAGTCTTTCACTGTTCAGTACAATGCTAGCTGTAGGTTTTTTATATATGCACTTTACCACGTTGAGAAAGCTTCCTTCTGTTCCTACATTTTGGAGTGTTTTTATCAAGAAAGGGTGCTGTATTTTGTCAAATACTTTTTCTGCATCAATCTAGTAGACCATGTGGTTTTTCTTCTTCAATTTATTAATGTGGTTTATTATACTAATTGATTTTCTTGTGTTGAACCACCCTTGCATACCTGGGATAAAACTACTTGATCTTGGTGAATAATTCTTTTAATGTGATTTTCTATTCAGTTTGCAAGTATTTTGCTTAGGGTTTTTGAATCTATATTAATTAGAGATATTGGTCTGTACTTTTTTTGTAGTATCTTTATCTGGTTTTGGTATTAAAATGATGCTGGCTTTATAGAATGAATTTGGTAGCATTCTTTCCTGTTCAATTTTTGGGAAGATCTTGAGCAAGACTGGTATTAGATCTTCTTTGAATGATTGGTAGAATTCCCCTGTGAAGCCATCTGGACCTGGACTTTTCAACTTTGGGAGGTTTTTGATGATTGTTTCAATCTCTACTTGTGATTGGTTTGTTGAGATCTTCTATTTCTTTGAGGGTCATTGTAGGTGCTTTGTGTGTTTCTAGGAATTTGTCCATATCATCGACATTGTCCAGTTTTTTGGCATACAGTCATTTATAGTATCCTCTTTTTCTCTCTTATTTCTGCGGGGTGAGTGCTAATGTCCCCCTTCTCATTTATGCATCTATTCTCTTTTTTTCTTTGTCAACCTAGCTAGGGGTTTATCGATTTTGTCAATCTTCTCAAAGAACCAACTCTTGCTTTTGTTGATGCTCTCTATTGTGTTTTTGTTCTCAATTTCATTTATATCTGCTCTGATCTTTACTATTTCTTTCTTTTGGCTTGGTTTGGGATTAGTTTGCTGTGCTTTTTCTAGTTCCTCCAGGTGTGCAGTTAGATCTTCAATTTTGGCTCTTTCTTCTTTTTTAATGTAAGCATTGTGGGCTATAAATTTCCCTCTTAGCACTGCTTTTGCAATGTATCACAAATTTTGATATATCATGTTTTCGTTTTCATTTTCATTCATCTCAAGATATTTGCTGAATTCTCTTGCAATTTCTTCTCTGACCCACTGATTATTTTTAAATGTGTTGTTTAATCCCCATATGTTTATGAATTTTCCTTCTTTCCATCCATTATTGATTCCAGCTTCATTCCGTTATGATCAGAGAAAGTGTTTTGCATAATTTCAATCTTTTAAAATTTATTGAGACTTGTCTTGTGACCCAGCATATGGTCTATCATGGAGAAGGATCCACAAGTGCTTGAAAAGAATGTAATCCTGTTTTGGGTGCAATGCTCTATAGATGTCTATAGATGTCTAGTTCATTTATCATATTATTCAAGCTCTCTGTTTCTTTATTTATTCTCTGTCCAGATGTTCTATCCAATACTGAGAGTGGTATATTGAAGTCTCCAACTATTATTGTAGAGACCTCCACTTCTCCCTTCAACTTTGCCTCATGTGCCTTGGAGCACTGAGGTTAGGTGCATAAATATTTAATATAGTTATTTCTTCTTGGTGAAATGCTTCTTTTATTAACATATAATGACTTTTTCATCCCTTATAACAGTTTTGCATTTAAAATCTATTTTGCCTGATGGTTAGTATTACTATTCCAGCTTTTTTTGGGGGGGGAGGGGGGTGTTACTGTTAATGGAATATCTTTTTCAAACCTTTCACTTTCAACCTGGTTGTGTCCTTCATCTGAGCTGAATCTCTTGTCAACAGCACATAGATGGCTCATATTTTTTTAATCCATTCTATCAGTCTATGTCTTTTGATTGGGGAGTTCAAATCATTAACATTCAATGTTATTACTGTAAAGACATTATTTACTTTGTCCATTTTGTCCTTTGGCTTTTTGTTGTCGTATTTTACTCTTATTGTCTGTCTTTTTACCCTTTAATTTACCCTTCCTAATAATTTTCATTTCTATACTCTTTTCCAAGTCTCTTGCCCTTGTTTATCCTTTCAGGCTGCAGCATTCCCTTTAGTATCTCTTTTAATTCTGGTGTTTTAGTAACATATGCTATCCATTTTTGTTTGTTTTTGAATACTTTGAACTCACCCTCGTTCTTGACAGAGAGTTTTGCCAGATACAGAATTCTTGGCTGGCAGTTCTCCTCTTTTAGTACTTAAATACCTCAAACTCTGTCTTCTGCCTCCATGGTTTAACTGTTCAGATTTTCTCAGCTCTTCTACATCTGATTCTTGCCTTGGACATATGGTACAATTTTTTTTTTAAGATTGTACTATTGTCCAATTATTTCACATCTAGGAGAAAGTGTCCTCTCCTCTGTTCATTTTCTGGGGATCTTGATCTTTTCTGTTTTTCTGCAGGATTTTCTCTCCAGCTAGTATGATTTGTTTAAATTCTCTCCCTCACTCAATGCCCTCTTTCACTTAACACTTTTCAGTTCTAGGACCCTCTTGTCTTACAGCAGCTCAGTTTCCTCAACACTTTTTCTCTCTGAAGCATTTCTGCCTCAGGTTAAGGGTGTCCTGTCTTGGGGAGCCAGATCAGGTCAATCCAGAAATTTGGGGCAATCCAGAAAGGTCAATTTTACATTTAGGTGATCCCGCAAACAGACTTGTTTGAGTGTGTACACATCTTGCCAGTAATTCTGCCGTGGTCTCTCTCTCTTTTCCCCCTGGGGCCCTTTTGTATGTGGCACTCCTCAGTGGCTTGTGTTCTGCTTTGGGTCTCCATGGGCTGGGTCCCTGTGCCTAGATATGCATGGCATTCTAACTCACTGCTGTGAGTGCCTCTAGTTTATGTCTCCGGTGGGAGAGTACTTGAGCCACACTACCTCTGCATGGTTCCCAAGCTGTGTGGGACCAAGTGTGGGGGAGGGTTCTAGAATGATGAGTTCTGAAGGGAAATCTCCTACCTGATCTTAGGGATTATTTTTCTTTTTCTTCAATTCAGCATTTATGGAGTCCTTCTCCAGTCTCTGTCATCTCTAGAATTCTAAGTGAGATTTGTCCTTTTATTTGTTGATTCTGAGGGAAGACTTTTCCAGGGGATGTCTTACATTGCCATGTTGATGATTTTATGGGACATGAAGCTTTTATTTGGTTCTTTTTTATATTAAAAAGGGGGGATTTTCTGTATTTCCTATTGCTGTGATTTTCTATTTTTTCATTTGTTTCAAGAAAATTTATAATTGCTTGTTGAAACATTTTTATGATGACTGCTTTAAAAATCCTTGTCAAATAATTTAAACATCTGGTTTTTTTTCCTTGATGTTGGCATCTGTTGATTATATCTCTTCCTTCATATTGTGATTTTCTTGGTTCTTTGTATGACCATTGATTTTCAGTTGTACCCAGGGTAGTTTGAACATTATAGTATGAGACTCTGGATCTGATTTACTCTTCTTTTTTAGCAGCAGTCCCCTGCTTTGGAGTACTGCTAGGGCAGAGTGAGTACATATGTTCAACTTTCCCCTGGGCCCTGACAAAAATGGAGCAATGACTCACACCGCCTCCTTGCCTGGAAGTGAGGAGGGAACCAGAAAGCTGATTCATGCCACTTTGTGGCTGCAGGCTGGGGAAAGAAGCTCAGCTCACTACTGGATGCCTGTTACACTGGGAGAAGGGAGGTAAGGGGGCAAGTGGATTGCCAACCAGCCTGGCCTTCCACCACCCCTTCTACGTCACTGATGCTGGTTGGGGGTGGAGACTCAGCACCCCAATGGGCCCTGCTGACACCAGGAATGGGAAAAGAGGACAAGTGGAGCAATGATTAGCCTCACCTTTTACTGCCTCATTCTGTCTGAATTGAGCCAGGTGAGGGTGAAGGCTTAGCTGCACACTAGGCCCTGATGACATGAAGAGGCAGAGGGGACGAGGGTGTTGACTACGCACTCTTCACACTGTTTCATTCAGTCTCATTGCTATTGGGTGAAGGTAGACCCTCAGCTCCCCACTGGGCCCACTGACAGCAGGTGTGGGGAAATGTGGAATGCTAACTATCCCACATTCCTTGTTCAGTCTCAGTGATGTCAACTGGGGGTGGAGGCTCAGCTCGCCATTGTATCTGGGAATGGGACAAGGTGGAGAGCAGCATTTGCTGTTGTCAGGGTTTTTCATTTTAGCCGTTCTGTTGCATTTCTTTAATGGTTAACAAAATTGAACATCTTTTCATGTGCTCATTTCCCACCTGTATATCTTTTTCAAGGAAATATCTATTTATGTTTTACCCACTTTCTTATTGGATTATTTGCTTGTTTGCTATTGAGTTTTGGGTGTTCTTTATATATTCTAGATACTAGTCTTGAGTCCTATATATTATTTGCAAATATTTTCTCCCAGTTCATAGCTTGTCTTTTCATTTTCTTAACAAGGTCTTTTTTCCTATAGGATTTTTGCATCTGAGTTCATGAGAGATATTGGTCTGCAGGATTCTTTCTTGTACTTTCTTTGTCTGGGTTCGTATCAAGGTAATATTGGTCTCATACAATGAGTTGGGAAGTGTTCAATTCTCTTTATTTTTCTTGAAAGAGATTGTATAAAACTGGTGCTAATTCTTCTTTGAAGGTTTGGTAGAATTCTCAAGTGAAATCATCTTGGACTGGAGATTTTTTTTTTAACTTTGTAATTAAAAACGTCAACATTATTAATAGCTATAGGACTATTCTAGCTATCTGTTTAACCATGGTTCAGTTTAGGTAATTTGTAATTTTCAAGAAATTGACCCATTTTTCTAAGTTTTTGAATTTATGAACATAAAGTAGATTTGTAGTATTCCTTTATTATCCTTTCAATGACTGCTGGATGTGTCAAGATATCTTCTGTTTCATTTCAGAAAATTTTTTATGCATGTGTGCATGTCTTCTCTCTATCTTTGTCATTATTACTGAGGGTTTATCAGTTGATTTTTCCCCTAAAGAATCCATCTTTTCTTTCATTGAATGTTTCCATCATTTTCCTGTTTTAATTTTATTGACTTTTGTTTGTATTTTTATTTCCTTCTGCTTGCTTTGGTTTTAATTTGCTTTTATTTTTCCTGGTTCCTTAAGGTAGGAACTTAGATTATATATTTGAGACCTTTCCTTATTTCCCTCTCACCACTGCTTTACTTTATGATATATTGTATTTTCATTTTCAGTCAGTTCTATTTTTAAAATTTTCCTTAAGACTTCCTTTTTGATCCATGGAAATAACGTTGCTTCATTTCAACCCATTAGAGCATTTTTCTGTTGCTTTCTATTTATTTACAGTTTGATTGTACATGGTCAGAGAACATGATCTGTATGCCTTCAGTTCTGTTAAAATTTGTTGAGGCTTGCTTTGTGATCCAAGATAAGTCATATCTTGGTCACTGTTCTGTGGACACTTAAAAATAAGTATTCTGCTGTTGTTGGGTAATGTGTTCTATAAATACTAATTAGATCCTGTTGGTAAGTTGTATTGTTTAGTTCTTCTATATATTTGCTAATTTTCCATGTAGTAGTTTTATTGTTCACTAGCATTGGGGTATTATAGTCCCCAACTATAATTGTGAATTTTTCTATTTATCCTTTAGCACTATTAGTTTTGTTTCAAGTGTGTACATACTTAATATTCTTATTTCTTCCTGTTGGATTTTTCCTCTTATCATTATCTAGTTTCTCTCTTTGCCTGGAATAATTTTCTTTGCTTTGAAGTTTACTTTATCTGATAATAATATAGTGACTCATGATTTCTTAATGTTAGCATGATGGATCTTTTCTCCATCATTTACTTCCAGCCTACCTGCATTTGAAGTGAGCTTTTTAAGACAGCATAGAGTTAGATATTTTTTAAATCCACTCTGTCAATCTGCCTTTAATTGGTCTATTTAAGCCTTTTTCAGTTAAAGCAACTATTGACATGTTAGGGCTTAAGCCTGCTACATTATTATTTGCTTTCTGTTTGCTTCTTTAGTTCCTCATTCCACTGTTTCTCTTTTCTTGCCTTCCTTTGAGTTACTTAGACATTTTCTAGGAGCAGAAACTCTCAGACCTGGTTGGTGGGAATATAAAAGGTATCAAACAAAAGTTTGATAGTTTCTTTAAAAGCTAAACAGATACCCCTACAATATGACTCAACCATTCCACTCCTAGGTATTTACCCAAGAGAAATGAAAGTATGTCCATACAAAGATTTGTACATAAATACTGACAGCAGCTTTATTTGAGAAGCCAAAAATTGGGAACAACTCAAATGTTCATAGGCAAGTGAAAAGATAACCAAATTGTGGTATATTGATGCAATGGAATACCTCTCAGCAATAAAAAGAATAAATTACTGACATTTATGGCAATATATGTGGATCTCAAAAAATTATGCTAAGTGAAAAATCTGAAACAAAAAGTAATACTCTATTATTCCTTATATATGAAATTCTAGAAAAGGCAAATTAATGTGTAGTGCTCAATAGCATAAAGAGGTTGCCTGGGAATGGATGAGGGAGGAGTGGAAAGGGAGCGATGAGGAGAAGGGGAGGGAGAGGCTTACAAAGGAAAATGAGGAAACTTTTGGAGGTGAGAGAAATGTTCACTATCTTAACTGTGATCCTGGTTTTCCAGGTATATATCAATACTGCACATTTGAAATATGTGCATTTTATATTATGTGAATTATACCTTGATAGAACTGTAAAAAAAATAAAACAGTAGTCAGAAAAGGAAGGAAAACTAAAGCCCTGAATTTGGCAATGAGGAGGTCCTTAGGGACCTGTCTTCATTTGCCAAGACTGCTACAACAAATACTGCACACAGATTGTCTTACACAACAGGATTTATTATTTCACAGTTCTGGAGGTTAGAAGTCAAGGTCTTGCGGGGTGGATGTGGCTCAAATGGTTGGACATCCATCTCCCATATGGAGGGACCTGGGTTCAATCCCTGGGACCTCCCGGTAAAATAAAAATATATATAGAAGGTGTGCGGGCCACAAGGCCCCGCGAGTGGGTGCGCTGCAGGCTCCACGAGTGGGTGAGACCCCAGGACATGCGCGTGGGTGCACCACCAGGGCCCATGAGCGGGTGAGCCCCCCAGGCCCTATGCACAGGTGTGCCATCAGGCCCCACTGAGCCACGCAGCAAGATGGTGACGTAACAGGAAAGTGAAACAAGGGAGAGCCAAGACCAGACGCACTGGAAAACCAGGAACTAAGATGGCGCAGGCAGTAGGACACCTCTCTCCCACATCGGAGGTTCCCAGGATCTAATCCTAGTGAAGACAGGAGGAGAAGGATGAGAAGAGAGGGAAGGAAACAGACATAGAGAATTGTCCAGCGGATGGACACAAAACAGCAAAAACGGGGGTGGGGATAAAAGTAAAGAAATAAATAAATCTTTTTTAAAAAAAGAGAGAGATCAAGGTCTTGAGAGGCCGTGATTTTTCCCAGAGTCTGTAGCATTCTGGTCCTGGCTTGTTGAAATCCTCAGAATTCCTCTATCACAGGACAATATTTCTTATTCTCTGGCTTCTTCTACTTCTTCTGGCTTCTTCTGACTTCAGGCATCTACTGATTGACTGTGTCTGAACTTACTCTGCCTTATAAGAACTCCAGCCCTATGAGTTAAGGCCCATTCTGATTCAATTTGGCTTCATCTAAATGGGAACTTCAAATCCTATTCACCAAGAAGTCCGCACCTTAACTAATAATAACATCGTCAAAAGTCTTATTGACAAATGGATTCATACCCGTAGGGATGTGGATTAAGTCTTGAACATGTCTTTTGTGGGAGGCAGGATTCAATCCCCAACAGATCCTTACCAGAGTAATTTCAGTGAATGTGTGGCATGAAAGTCTGACTGCTGGGATTCAAGAGTGAAGGGAACTTCTGATGCTAGAAATATGACAAACTAGCTTCTTCCCAAATATCTTCCTGCAACAAAACACCTAGAGCTAAAGTAAAACATTATTTTAACACATGCTTCTAAACCAACTATAGTTGAGTTCCCAAAAAAGGAGCTGAGAATTCCCAAGAGCAAAATAGGAAGAAGTAACTCAAAAAGCAAAAACTCACAGTGATGGCATTACAGTGAATGTAATTAGCTGCGCTAATATATGGGTATGGGAATGGTTGAAAGGGAACGTTGAGGGCTGTGTATATGACTAGAAAGAAAGCTAAAGGATGAAACATGGGATTGTATAGCATAGTGAACCCTCTTGTGGACAATGAGTGTGGTTAATAGTACAACTATAAGAATGATTTTCCATGAAGCAGAACAAATGTATATTAATATTACAAGAGGTTAATAATAGGGTGGTATTTGGGCAAAAATACACCTAAAGCAAAATATGGACTGTAGTGAATAATAATATATTAATATTTTTCCATCAGTTATTTAAAAAAGAATTGTGCTAAGTGAAAGAAACCAGACACAAAGTACTATATATTATTTGACTCTATATTAAGTTTTACTTATAAATAAATTTATAGAGACAGAATAAGATTAGCAGCTATGTATGGCAGGGGAAGGATAGAGGGATAGAGAGGTGACTGCTAAGGGTTAAGGGGTGTTTCTTTTTGTAGTAATGAAAATGATCAAATATTGATAGCAGTGATGAATGCACAACTCTGTGGTTATGCCAAAAGCCATTGAATGTACACTTTATATGGACTGTGTAGTATGTGAATATGTCTCAATAAAATTGCTTTTTAAAAATGTAGTGATGGATAGAATCCCCAATATATCTGTAATCACAATAAATACCCAGGGCTAAACCCCTAGTTAAAAGAGATTGAGGATAAACATGACAGAGTTGGAGGCTTCAGGGCTTAAGCTCCCAACAGAAGCTTTGAACAAGTACTGGCTCACGAGCAGTGCTGGCCCGCACAGAGAGCTGGTGCAGCAAGATGATGCAACAAAAAGAGACACAGAAGAGAGACAATAGGAGACACAGCAGACCAGGGAGCTGAGGTGGTGCAAGAGATTCAATCACCTCTCTCCACTCCAGAAGGTCCCAGGATCGGTTCCCAGTGCTGTCTAAAGAGAAGACAAGCAGACACAGAAGAACACACAGCAAATGGACAGAAAGCAGACAGCGAGCACAAAACAACAAGGGGGGAAGGGGAGAAATAAATAAATAAATGTAAAAAAAAGCAACGATAAATCAGTGCTTTTTCACTCATAACGTATAAAAATGACAAGAACTACATGAAGGTGGTAGGACAGGAGCATAGGAACATAATTTGTGTATACTTTTGAAATTAAGTTGGTATCAAAGCAACAAGATTGTTGTAGATTTAGAATGTTAAATTTAAGCCCCATGGTAACTGCAAAGAAAATCTTGGAGCATATGCAAGCTCATGGGGACATAAAGTGGGGTTCAAAGGCGAGGATTAGGAGCAAAGGGTAATTAATGCATAATGAGTATAGGAGATGAGAAAGTTTTAGTAATGGAAGTTGGTGAGGGTATCATAACATGGGGAATGTGATTAACTCCACTGAACGTTATGCTTGGGTATGATTGGTATGGGAAAGTTTATGTTGTGTAGATGTCCAGAATTTTTTTTAAAAAGAAAGCAACTAGAGATACTGTGACAGTTAAATTCAATACACACTCTTGGGTGGATCTAATAATGGAAGAGAAAAGGTTCAAAAGGACATTATTGGGACATGTAAAAATTGGAATATAGTTTTATGTCAGTATTAAATTTCTTGAACATGATAAATGTACCTAAGTTTGCTACATAAGTGAAAAATCCTTGTTCTTAGGAAATGCACATGGCAGTATTAAGTGTTCAAGGAGCATGATATATACAGCCTAGTCTCAAGTGTTCAGAAAATGGATTGATAGGTAGAAAAACAGATAGATGCAGAGATGGGTTAATATATGGATAAACAGAACAATATGGCAAATGTGGTAAAAATGTTAAAGTTGATGGATTGGGTATTGGGGGAACCAAAGGTATGTTGGAGTTCTGAATGGGATTTGTATTATTTTTCTAACTGCCCTATAAGTTGGAATATATTTCAAAATAAAAAATTTAAAAGAGAGAGTGAGAGTGAAAGATTGGATTTTAAAAATATAGCTCTATGTTATTTAAGAAACACACACCTAAAGGACACAGAAAGATTTTAAATCAAAGAATGGAAAAACATATGAAGAAAATACTAACCAAATGAAAACTGGTATAGGTATCATGATAGTCTTTAAATTAAAAAGCCTGATTACGGATAAAGAGGGTAACTACATAATAATAAGGGAAACCACTCACATGGAAGATATATTAAAAACTTGTTTATGAGCCTAATAGCATAGCACTGAAATATGTAAATCAAAAGATGACTGGATTAAAAGGGGAAACAGACAAATCCACCTCTACAGTTGGTAATTTCTAAATACTTTTCTTTATTTTTTTAAAGATTTATTTTATTTTTATTTATCCCTCCCCTTGCTGCTTGTGCTCTCTGTGTCCATTTGCTGTGCGTTTTTCTGTGTCTGCTTGTCTCCCTTTGTTGTGTCATCCTGCTGCATCAGCTTCCCATGCCGCGTGGCCGGCTTGCCTTCACCAGGAGGCCCCAGGAATCGAACCTGGGGCCTCCCATATGGTAAAAGGGAGCCCAACCACTTGAGCCACATCTGCTTCCTCATACTTTTCTTAATAGCTGGCACATCAAGTAGATGAAAAACTAGAAAGATTGCTGAGGAATTAAACTCAATTAGCAAAAAAAAAAATGCAATTAGCAAGTATGATCTAGTGAGCACTTATGAAATCCTATACTAAGCAACTAGAAGCATTTACAAAACAGGAATTTATACTTTGCCATAAAGCAAGTTTCAACTAATTTTAAAGAATCAATATCATACAGACCACATTCTCTGATTAAATAGAAATCAGAAATAAAGAGATAACTAAAACATAGTTCTAAATAAACCATGGATCAAAGAGGAAATTGTAATGGAAGTTAGAAAATTAGAAAAAAAAATAGAATTGCAAGATAATGAAAATGCTGTGTATCAAAACTAATGTGTTTTTTTTTTAATAGAGTGAATGGGAGATGAAGATGTGTGGAAATTAAATGTAAACCATGCTATTGAGGTGTTTGAGGAAGGCAAAAGGAAGATGGGCATTAGGGGTTAGGTTTTTTTTGTTGCAGGAACTTTATTGCAAAGACAGCAGGGAAGTGAAGAAGTGAAAGTCAGAAGGGATGGGGATGGATACTGCTTGTCAACAGCATTCTCATCTTAATTTCATCCATTCACCCTCTGTGCAAAACCCTACTGTGTCTTACAGGATAAAGTCCAAACACTTGGCCCTAGTGTTTGAAGCCCCATATAGTTAAAAAAAAAAAAAAGACAACAAAGAAGTAGTGAGCCTGTGACAAAATAGAGCTTGCCTACTTAAAAACATTCCCATTCGACCCCCTCCCTCCCCACCCT
>PVKH010017234.1:0-15505 GCA_004027955.1 Chaetophractus vellerosus | reverse complement strand
TCCAATCATAAACTTCACAGACTTTTAGCACTGAAAGAGCCCATAGAGATCATCCAGCTCAGCCCTCATTGTCAGATAAGAAACTGCAGCCCAAAGAAATAATCCTGAGTTCATACAGCTTACTAGTCACAGAGTTCAGGTGAAAATCTTCTCTTCTTGATCCTGGTACAGATTCGAGTTATATAATTCTTTCTTGGGACATTTTGAATCACCTAAAAATGAAATGTTCTAACTAGGGCTCTTCCAAGTCAAGAAAAACCAGCCCAGCTAGAACCAGTTTTTCTTAGATCTGGCATGCAATGAGAGCAGATAAAAAAAAAAAAGCTTTGTCATTTTGAAGTGTCTCTGCCCTGAGAGACAAAATATGAGCCTCAATCCATGAGAATGATGGTGGAAACCTTGAGTAGGAATAAACGCAAGCTCCTCAAGAAACCTTATGCAGTAAGTCTAGTTACCAAACAGTTTAAATGGCCCATGTAAGAGAAAAAAGAAAGATATAAATATCAATTATGTCCTAAACATCATTCTGGAGGCAAAAGACATTAAGATGAATGACCCTGCTTCACGAAAGATACCTAAATGTTTCATTTCAAAAATGTTAAAACAATTCTTTTAGAAAACATTAAAAAAAACTTGCCAATTTTCCTTTAAATCAATTCCTATAATTATTCTCACTTCTTATCCATTCTTAAAGTCAAATTCTTAATCCATCTTTTCCAGTCTTAATTGCTGCAAAATTCTAATTGGCCCTGCTAACTTTGAGAATAGGGATACAGAGGGTAAGGGGAGAGAAAGAAACAGGAAGAGTATTATGGGTTGAACTGTGTCTCCAAAAAAAAAAAAACCTGCTCACATCCTAACCCCCAGTCCTGTGAATGTCACCTTATGTGGAAATAGGGTCTTTGAAGATGTTACCAGTTAAAATGAGGCCAAATATTTTGACAATGCTCTTTCATAGTTTGTGACAGATGTTTCACAACAATGCAAGGTATTGGTGGTGGGGTGATATAAGAAAAACCTGTGTGATGATATACATGTTTGTTTTGTAAATTCACAACTTTTACTATATACTTATTGTTTATGTATATTCATGTATGAATGATATATTTCAATGTTTTTTTTTTAATGAGGCCAAACTGGATTAGGCTGGGTTCTAATCCTATGACTGGTGCCCTTATGAGAAGGAGAGATTTGGACACAGACAGACAGACACGGGAGAATATCAGATGATGACTAAGGCAGAGATTGAAGCCCAAGGATTGCCAGCCAACCTCCAGAAGCTAGGAAGAGGCAAGGAAGGATTTCTTTCTATAGATTTCAGACTTCTAGCCTCCAGAACTGCAAGACAACAAATTTCTATTGTTGTAAGCCACCCACTTTGTGGGTACTTTGTTACACAGCCTTAGGAAACTAAGAGAGAGAAAGAATTTACTCTATGGTGGGCAATGTATGAAGTACTTTACATGTATTATCTATCTCTCCTAATCCTCAAAAGAACACCCCTATGGAGGTAAATGTGTTATTTTCTCCATTTTACAGATGAGGAAACTGAGACTTAGAGTAACTAATTTGCCTCAGTCCCAGAACCAGGGAATGCTGGAACCAGGAAACCTTGCATTCTGGACCACATATGAGTCAGGTGAATAAAGATAATAACTAACTTTCTACCTGGAAGTCTCACAGATGCCTCAAACTCAACAATTGAGGACATTTTTCTTCCATTCTCACCCCACATATCTCCAACCCCAAACTTTCCTCTTTCTGGATCTAGTCTTGGCTCTCAATATCACCACCCATTCCGAATCCAAAACCTTTTCTTTAAATCTAGACTCCTTACCTTTCCTCCACCCACCACATTCAAATGGTCAATATCCCACCTAGTCTAGCACCTAAATCTCTCTCAGACCTATCCACCTACCAAACCTTGGTCAAGGCTCACATCACGTCTCATCTTCTCACCTGCATTACTGCAAAACAGCCTTTTCACTGGGGGTTATTGTTAGCAGTGTGTTGAACATCACAGAGTTAAAATGACCCCGAACAAACCCTTAGGTAAATGAGCTGTGTAAGAGAAAGGCACCACTTTAACAAACTATTTTGTTGAACCAAATCTAACAGATTATATGATAGATGTTGGCTTAGTATTTCAATAGGCAGCTTTATATATGATAATGGGGGCGGGGGGTGCAATTACAATAGAAAAATGCAATTAAAACATAAAAATTATTCCTATCCTTTCAACTTGCAAGTATTAGATTTGAAAAAGGATTTGTCGTCAATATCTAAAAAGCTCCCCCTAGAAAAAAACGTGTACCAAAAAAATGAGCATACAACTTTTTACTGACAGGATGAATTATTCCTCAGCCTCTTCCCTTCTGAATACTCTAGTCTACAACACTACAAAGATAATCTTTCAAACACTTAATATCACTTTCTGTCTAAAAATATTCAATATGTTTTTAATCTTCCAGGGAATAAAGCCTATTTTCTGCAGACTGCATCCAAGGCCTTTGCTGTGATGAGCAGTGCCCATCCATCTTTCTCATCTGCTTCTTGAAGCCTTCTCTGACACCTCCTCCCCATCCCCCTCCAGCTCTCCTCCATCATGAGCAAAGCCAGACCTACCTCCATCATTAAGTGCATGGAACCCGGTGCAAACCTTGGCCATAGCCTTTAGGACCTTGATTTCTCCCTGTTAATTGGCTGGCCCTCTCCTGGCCATGACTTTCCCGGTGACTACAGTTCCAAACACATCAGAAATGTTTCCAAAACCAAAGGAAGATAATATGTTCTGGAAGCAACCTCAACAGAAAAAAACAATGGTGTTATCACAAGGTAAGCTCAAAAAATGGGAAAGGTATAAAATAAGTGTTTCCCATCTCAGATTAAAAGCTAAACTCCTTACAATGACAACAAGGCCTTAGATGAGATACCTGTCCTCACCAACCCATTCCACCCTCCTCTCTGACTTCTCTTTCCCTGGCTCACTCTGCTCCAGTCATAGTAGCCTCCTGGCTGGTGCCTGACTAACCAAGCTTGCTCCCACTTCAGGACCTTTGCACAGCTGTTCCCTCTGCCTAGAAAGCCCTTATGCTATTGTCCAGATGGCTTGTTCCTGCATCTTCTTCAGCTCTTTTATCAGCAAAGAGAATTGTTCGAGGACTCCCACCCCATGCACTCTTTTTATCAATAACCATAGCTCCTTATCATCATCTGACATCCTTGCATTTATTTGTTTATTTGCTGATTATGACTCTTTCACTAGAATGTAAGCTCCAAGAAGACGGGTTTTCTCTGACTTGTCAGAATTGAGTCTAGGTGCTCTATAAATATCTGTTGACTTCTTCAAAGGCAATGAGTTTGCCTTGTTCATCTTTAAAACGTTAGTGCCTGGTACTGGTTAGGCACATGTTGAAATAAGGATGCAAGTCACAGGAGTGCATAAATTTACACCCAAAGTGCAGAATAAGAAGAGAAGAGAGGAGAGCCAAGTACAGATTGGCTACAATTAAAGAATGAGTGATGAAAAAGAAGCCAGTGAAAGAGTCAAAGAAAAAGCAATCCAAGATTTGGAAGAAAATTTAGGAGACAGTTATATTGTATAAACCAAAGGAGACGTGATTAACAGTGTCAAAAAGGATAGGGGCTAAAAATAAGCAAATGCATATAAGAATACTTTAACTGAGGTTGTAGAGCGATGATCCCATTGCAGTTGGCTTAAAGGAGAAGTGGAGGTAATGGGCTTCTCTTTTAGGAAGTCTGTCAGTGAAAGGAAGGAATAGTTAGGATAGGCAATGGAAGGAAAACAGTGAGGGAAGATATTTTTTAGAATAAGACAGACTTAAGTCAGTGAAGAAGGAAAGACACAAAGATATAAGGGAGAGTGGAGATAAAAGAGAAAAAAAAGAGGGAAGAGGGAACAGGAAGAGCACAGTTGGCAATCGGCCTTGGAAGGGAGAAGGGAAGGGGAGAGATAGACAACAAAATGTAGAACACTTGGAGGAAAGGTATAGAAAGATTTCTAGTTTCTCAGAGAAGGAGTTGGTGAGGTCATTGACTGAGCGTAAAGGAGAAGGGAGTGTGGTTAGGGGTTCACAGATAATAGAAAAGATTTTTAACAGCTGCAGAGGAGGGAAAGAGGGAAATCCCCAAGTGTTTAAGGGAGAACAGAGGATTGCTAAGGAGCAACAGAGGGCTCAGGCATTCTGTGTCAAAGCCAGCCAACAGGACACAGTGCTTTCTGGCAAGCAGCACTTGGCAGTCTGCCAGGAAAAACACACAGCGTTGGAATGGCCAGTTTGGGGGATTAGATCTCATGGGTCCTACGGAGAAGATATCCAATGAGTGGTCAGGGGGGTCCAAATCAAACAGGGGAACAAAAGTAGCAGGTGTGGGTGAGGCTGATAGAATTTGAGAGCAGGGGAGAGATCACATTTTTGAGGATGAAGAGCAAGTTTGGTTAGAGAAGCAGAAGCCCAATTTTGCAATCTCTGAATTGGGAAGAACAAGGTCCAGTAAGTTCTGAGGAGGAGAAATGTAGGTCACTAAGCAGAAGTCATCCTGGTAAAAGAGATGATGGCAGAAAAAAGGTGAAATGTAGGGATATGGGCAGTAGGGAAGGGGCTGAAGAGATCACAGATGAAGAGCTGGTAAGGGCAAAAGCAAGACTGTTGCATATGGAGTGCTGTCCTGAGGTGCTTGTGACTGCAGAGAAAGCCATATTGGCTGCAGAATGGCTGTGAAATCCCTCTCTACTTAGCATCTGCTCTCTCACTGGCTCTGGAGAACTCTAAAATGACAAATGGGCACACTAAAAGTCATTGAGGATCACTATTTCAGACCAGCTGAAACAGATGATTGAAACAAAAATTATGAAAAACAAAGGACCACCGCCTAACAGTAACAAAGTTAGCCTAGTTTTATTAAATAATCTAACTTCAAATATGTTTTCAATCAAATGCTGTGTTAAGTGAAATTACTCTTTTTTCCTAATTATTAAGCACTGCTCAAAAAAAAAATCTGAAAAAAAAACCACAAAACACTATACTGCCAGTTTGCACAGAAGCTTGGGAAGTGATTGACTTAAAATTCCCTCTCAATTTAGGCAAGAAGGGGAAGCAAACGATGTAAGGTTTTAATTATTGCCTCACACTTTTCATAAGAAAGCACACACTTCTAAAGTTTCTTCTAAGGTGGCCCAAAAATACTTACGCCCGCTCTGAACTGAAACAAAAAGAGAAACTTCTGTAGACTTCTGACAGACATCTGTTTTCATTTAATTAGCCCATTCATGTTTGTTGAGGACATTTTTCCACAAACACAAAGTAAGGAAAACCAGACTTTTTTTTTTTAATGATTGATTATTAATGTTATCGACACTGAAAGTCTGCGGTGTGATGTTTTCATTGCAGCAAAGCAGCAGGCAGCCAAGCCAGGTGTTTGGTTTCCAGAGGTGGCAGAAAGACACCAGAGACCTCTGGTAAACTGCAACCACTGTCGGAATTCCTATGGCATCTATCTGCACCCTTACTATGCTTTTAAACCTTTTTTTATTTTATACTACACCTGTGTCTCTTACAAGAACAGTAACAGAATCACCTAAGGAGTTTTTCCTAAATACCTCTGATTCAGAATCTTGGGGGACAGGACTCCAACAAGGAGATTCTTAACTTAAGTTCCTCAGTGAATCTAACTTGCCTTCCTGTTTAAGAACACTCGTAGCATAAGGTAAGCATATCCTCAACTAAGATACAAACAACTTTAAAGCAGCAGTTCTCAACCTTGTCTGCACACTAGAATCAGCTGGGGAACATTTAAAAACTCCATTGGCCTATGCCATCCTGCAGACCATTACATCAGAGTCTCTGGGGGTAAGACTTCGCCATCAGTCTTTCCAAAAACTACCCATGTGACACCAACAGGCAGGCAAACTTGACAACCACTGACACAGAGCGTAACTTCTATATATGTTTTCTTTAAATGCACACTGATGACTGGTAATTTTATGGATGCAAAGAGCTGGCCCACACATCTATTTGATGAATAAATTAAATGACAGTCCACACCATTATTAAAATGCAGGCTTACACTGAGCTGGCTACAGATGCTGGAGTAACTAAAGCCACTGTTAGTCATCAGGCAGACATCAGATACCAAACTAAACAGGGTGTAATGTGTTAACTTACCCCATTGAAGAAGCTCGGTTCATAATCTATACATTGAATGCTCAGAGCATTAGCATAGGATGTGTGCTACTCTAGTATTTATAGGAAATTTTCATTACAGAAAAGAGATTTTACAGAAGAGAGACTGCCTCATTAAGTTACTGTGCAAACCAAACAGTTCATTTCTTCAAACCCTTGTAGTTGCAGAAGAGCATCAAGAAGGTTCTAAAGTCCACATTTTAAGATGCTTAATTTGCTCTTTAGAAAGAACATGCTTAGAAGCTCACTGAAGCATTCGCTCCCTAAACTTTCTGAGGTTTCAGTGTATAAACCCTTTGATAAAGACCCCATCTATTTTTACAAAGGACAAACCTTCCCCACTCAGTATACCCAAAAGCCAAATGCTTGAAACCACTGAGTTGCCAAGGTCAATCAGGACTGGTCAGAATGACAAGATGGATCAGAAAGCTGAGTAAGAAAGCTGAAGAACCAATTTTAAAAAGTATCACCAAATGAAAATCTAAACAATTCAAACACAAGTATACTCTGCCAAGCCACAAAAGAAAACTGGAAATAGGTTGATTTAAAAGCTATAGTTAATGATATAATTGAGGTGAGGGATCCATTATTTAAAGTAGGGCACATTAAGAGTAATTGCACAAGGTTAAGCAACCAAGAGCATTATTATTATTTTTCTAAGCTAAAAGGTCTTCCTCAAATTTAGGCACTCTTTTTAAGATCACTAACAAGTTTCTTCAGAAACAGGTAAAACTAGCACTGGGAGAAAGGGGTTGGGGAGTGACGGAATATCAGCAGAAAAGCTAGACTATCGTGCACATATTCTCTTTCAAAAGTCTCCTGTAGAGTAAAAAAAAGGATTGTCAAGCTGTGTTCCCATGGAACACTGATGCCCTGTTTCTTGAACAGGGTGTTCCACTGGCCAAAATCAGACAATGAGGATTCGTTTGCCAATTAACAAAAGGGAAAAGTTAAATAGTTCTCAATTTCAAGATGTACTTGCATTTTTTTTAAACTTTGGGTACTTGTTATATAGCTTGTCTACACTAACCTCTTATTATATAAGAGATCTGACTTCACAGAAGATTATATAATTAGTTATTTTAAGCTTAATTTTCAACATTTTGAGGTGTCACTGAAAGAATGCCCTACCTTCTGGGAGTTCTGTTACCACTAATTGAGTTTGAGAACAAACCAGAGCAATTGTTTGGGATTCATATTTGCTTTCGTGACTAATCTTCATACATAAATCATAACGGACTTGACAGGAGTAAAGGAATATCTTCTTTTAGTATAATGGTTGTAAATCACAAAGACCCTGTGATGGTTTTGTATAAAGGGTCTTTGCAAAATATTTCTCATCTCCAGCACCTGACCTGGTGCCTGGCACTTAGAAAGCACTCAGTGAAGTCTGTGGTTTATCCTAAAGATGGAGACATGTGAACCAACTTAAGTTACTTGGCCTATGTGGCCTCTCTTACTTCATCTTGAAAAGATCAGCTTGGGGGAGATGGATAAATGTTATTGCAAAATTGTTTATACAAATATTCAATAGTAACCGTATTTGCAAATCAAATTAGTATAGGTTCAAATGCCTTTGAATCATGTTGCTTTTTGTATTAGCGCACATTGCATTCTTTGTCTTTCAGATACTAGCAACTCTTAATTGCTTTCCAGGGTCCCACAGCTCTTTGGTGGCCTTTCAAAATCCTCAACCCTGTCCTATTGTGATCTGCATGCATTTTTATCACAGCTGTTTAGAGGCAAGGTCTGTATACATGGGACAGAGTGGAGCTAACCATGATCTTTGGCGATTATGAGCATAACCTTGTAATCTTGTTTTCGCTGGCGAAATCCTTCAATTCTAGGAAACTATGTTCCCAGGAAAGACTAGTTACTGATATGGACACATATATAATTACTCTAAGTAATTTTCCAAACTCCAATCCAAATCATTGTTATTCTTATTCTTGCACTATTCTTTGTTTTAATGGCCGGAAAGAGAAGTTAAATAGGGATGAGGAATGGAGGAAAAGTTAAACAGTTTAAAACCTACAAATTACCGTATAAACATATAAAAATATACACAAAAATATAGGAATAGGGGATTAAGGCTTAAAAGGTACAAAGTTTCTATATGGAACAATGGAAAAGTTTTGCTAATGGGTGGTAGTAATGGTAGTACAATATTGCAAATGTAATTAACAACACTGAATAACATATTTGAATGTGGTTAAAAGGAGAAATTTTAGGTTGTATATATTACTAGAATAAAAAAATTTTTTAAAAAACATGCAACTATACAACACAGTGAGCCCTAATTTACCCTAAGTTATATAGTACAATTATAAAAATGTGCTTTCATCAATTGTAACAAATGTTCCACACCAATGCAAGGTGTTAATAATAGGGTGGTATAGAGGAATCCTGTATTTTATGCATGACGGTTCTGTAAACCCACAACTTCTCGAATAAAATATAAATGTAAATCAACATATATGCAAACATTTAACATCAACAAGATACTATGTAAAATCAATAAGATACTATTTTACCTTGGTTGGTAAAGATTTTGTTTTATTTTTGCTTTAAATTATAATATCTAGAGTTGAGGTGGGAAGGTCTAACAGAGGGTAGTTATTCTCATACCTAACTAGGGTAGAAGTATGAACTATTATAATGTTTCTGGAAAGATACTGGAAACATATCAGGGGAAAAAAAAAAAAACCTTTGTCCCAACAAAACAATTTCACATGTATGAACTTATTTTAAGGAAATATTCATGGCTGTTTATATTAGAAATGACAATTATGCCTACCCTTCCCACACCCCTTTCTGGGGCAATCCCACCTCAAACTCCTGCTAAACAAGCAATGGACACATAAACCAAAGGCCAAGCACAGCACACTAATCCAGAGGCAACACTTAACCCAAGGGAGACTCACCCATAGGCAGGCTGAAACTTGACTTGTGACCAGAACTAGAAAGATGAACTAGGCTAAATTCCTCTCTATTAGGAATTTCTACTTGGAAACTAAATGGCCAGTGACCATGTGGAGCCAATTTCAACATAAATACATAGATGAATTGTTTGATTATTTTTTATCATAATCATGTATTACATTTTATTTTTTACCCCATTCCTTGAAAAATCTGTTGTGGGAAAGACTGTTGGTTACTTAACCAATATCCATTCTCATGTATTACTTTTTAAATTAAGAAAACAAACACACACAAAAATTGGTAAGAAATAACCCAAGAATCTGATCATTTCACAGAGAAGAGATTACTAGTTTCCTGTTGGTAAAAAAAAAAAAAAAAAAAAACCACCTGCCTTTCTAAGCCAGCACAAAGAAAGTATCTCCAGAAAAACGGGGATGGGTACTTGTTTTCAGACCACAATTGTTGGTTTCTTTTCTCTTGTTGGTTTCTTCTTAGAACCATCTATAAACACAAGAGTATTGATTTACATTATTTGCTGCCATAACAATAATACCTTGTATATGCAAAATCTACTTAAGCAGCAGTATGAGAACTGTTTTGTAGACACCAGCTAAGTCAACCACACTGTCACAGAACCACAAGATACCAGTTCTTTATGCATTTGAAAAATCACTGCACCCTCATATTACCGATAGATACAGAGGGACAGTAAAATTTTATTTTATTCATGTATTATTTATATATAGCTCCATTAAAAAAACAAGAACTCCGAGACAGCTTATAAATTAAAGAGAAAAGTGGGGGGGTAGGGGATGTAGCTCAAATGGTTGAATGCCTGCTTCCCATGTACGAGGTTCTGGGTTCAATCTCCGGGACTACCTAAAAACAAACAACAAACAAATGAAAAACCAACTCTCATTGGGGAGCGGATGTAGCTCAGTGGTTGAGCACCTGCTTCCCATGTACAAGGTCCTGGGTTCAATCCTTAGTATCTCTTAAAAAAAAATAAAGATAAAGAAGAAAGTGGGAATAAAGAGGAAAGTGTTGGGAAAGGAATAATCACTTCTTCGCCAGCTAATCTTTAAAAGTAGTTACCTTCTTTGGGAAAGAAGTCCTAGAATACAAACTGATCCTAAATTCAAATATAATTCCCACACTGCTCCTAGAATAGCTCCCATAATATACAAATTCCCCAGAAACTAAAGCCATCCAGCTCAGAATTGAGCAGAGGGGAGGGTGGGACTTGGGATAGAAAGCCCAGGTTCTCCCTAAGATACAGTAATCAAATCAAAGCCCCAGAGAAACATCAGGACCACAAGCCCAAAACATCACCCAGAGCCCTTTCCAGGTGAGACTGAGGCAGAGAAGGAGGCAGTGCAGTGGAATGGGAAGGCCATGTTTCCAGAGGTGGGTGTCACCGGCTTTCTCCAACAAACAACCTTTTGAGACATGAACAACCACTACACAGACCAGTCCAAAGAAGAGTGACAAGACTGTATTCAGTCCAGGCAGCCCCTCATTTCCCAGTGGAGACATAGTCCCCTATTCCTACCAAACTATGCTCTCAGCTCTCAGTTCAGGGCACAGTGATCTATAAGTGGTTGAATGGTCACTGCAGAGAGGGCCTGTCATAGTCATGTGAGACCATTCAGGGCAGACTCGGTGCTCAGCAAGCCATTAAACAAGGAACAGAACAGCCTGCATGACCCATTGGGCTCTCACCCATCTGAATCAGTTACAGAAATAAGGACTGTTGGGAAGCAGATGTGGCTCAAGCGATTGGGCTTCTACCTACCACATGGGAGGTCTGTGGTTCAGTTCCCAGTGCCCCCTAAAGAAGACAGCAAGCTGACACGTTGGGCAGGCATGGCAAGCTGACACAACAAGATGACACAACAAGAGACACAAGAAAAAAACATAATGAGAGACACAACAAAGGCAAGGAGCAGAAGTTCCCAGTGCCTCCTAAAGAGAGGATGAGCAGGACAGTGAGCTGGTGTGACAGGTAGGCATGGAAAGCTAAGAGACACAAGAGACAAAACAAAGCATGGAATGGAGGTGGCTTAAGTGATTAGGTGCCTCCCTCCTACATCGGAGTCCTGGGTTCGGTTCCCAGTGCCTCCCAAAGAAACAAAGAAAATGAACAGACACAGCAAGTACAAACAATGAGGGGGTAGGGAGAGATAAATAAAAACAAATCTTAAAAAAATAAAAAGGAAATAAGGACTGTAATGATTATGAGTATTTCTTCCTTGTTTTGTTATGAGTATGTTTGTATATGCACATAAAGCAAACATCTTTGTTTTCTTCCCTTTCTTATCCCCTTATCATATGATATAAGTTATACTGACTTCATGTCACAGTATTTAAGTTATAGGATATCAAGTTTAAGAGTGTCTATTACCCAAGGACTTGCACCCTGTTTTGGGGAAAGTTTGTTCATTTCTGGTTGTAAGCAGGACAAATGAGTATTATTAGGTTAAAATATGACTGTTACTGTTTTTCTTTGGAGATTAAGTATGGTTTAAAGAAGATGTGTATGGCTGCCAAGTTGACAAGGGGTAGAATATAATGGCTAAGTTCATGTGTCAACTTGGCCGAGTTATGGTGTCCAGTTGTTTGGTCAAGCAAGCACTGGCCTGATTATTACTGTCAGGCTATTCCATGGGTTTAAATCATCAGTACACTGATTGCATCTATGGCTGATTCCATCTACAATCAACTGAAGCTGATGGAGAGGGTTCATCCAATAGGCTGAAGGCCTTAAAAGAAGAACTGATGATTTCTGCAGTCAGAAAGCAGAATTTCCATCGCTACTTCAGCTAGACAGCTTCTCCTGGGGAAATCATCAAAAACCTTTATCGAAAACCTTCATCAGAGTTCCAGCTTGAGACCTGAACCAAGGAATTTGGATTTGCCCATCCCACAGTGACTTAAGCCAATTTCTATTTTTAAAAATCTCAATAATATTTACATATTCACAATATATAAATATCCTGTCAGTTCCACTTCCCTAGAGAAGCCTGACTAATACAAGAGTTTACACAGCTAGGATCGCACACACTTGCACACACACGTATCACTACTAACACCTCTTTTGTGTGTGTGTGTGTGTGTGTGTGTGTGTGTCATTTGCTCTTATCATCTAGATATGAACAAGCAAAAATTCCTTTAAGATTCCAGTAAATTAGGTTCCCTTCAAATAAAGTTTCATGTTAATGTGGTCTAGAGGATAATATGCTCTCTGGAATAACTCATGTTTTCAATACAAGGCATTCCCTAAAATCATTAAATTAAAGAAGTATGTGGATTCTGAGACACTTATGTGCATGTTAAAGGATATTGCTCTTCAGGATCTGATATCTCAACTTCCTTCATTTAGGGAGGCTGTTTTCCCTGATAAAATATGTCTCTCACATGCATAATCTTCATTTCAAATGGATATTCCTTTCCCTCTGTAACAACCTTTTTTCCTGAGAAGCAAGCCACTAACTAAACTTCTAGTTTTAATGCTGCTTTTACAGGCTAATTTAGATTCACAGAGGCAGAACTGGGGGTGATTTTTTAGAGAAAATTTCATTCAACATCATCATTTTTCAGAAGAAATAAAAGGCCAAGATTATAAAATATTGTGCCCGTGATCATTCAATTAGGAAGCTGTGACTAAATCAAAACCTACCCTTGATTCACAAACCTGCCTGCCTTAATGGAACTAATTTTGAGACTCTCAAAGGACCTAGTACAGAAAAACTGCCTCCTCCCTCATATAAGACTAAACTCCAGTTATCTACTTTCATTCATTTGTTTTTACTATGAAATACTATGTTCCTATTTCCTGTCCTATGTCTACAGGTTGCCTGGATTTTATTCTTTTTTCCCATGATAGCAAACAATGATTTTCTCCTCTCTAATAAATGAAGCAATGGGTAAAGTATACTGATCTTTCTTTCCTGCCAAGCACAGCTGAGAGACCCTTCTTATACTCTTCATGTGATCTCATTAAAATTAAATTTTTCATGTTCCAAGGCCTTTAAAAATTTTATCTAATTCCTAAAGTAGCTAACTTTTCCCTACCAAAAAATAAATTAGTTTTTGTGTTCCTTTCATACTAAAAAGTTTAGATAGGGAATTAGATTATGAAATTCAGTGAAATGAACAGGTACCTTAATTCCTTTTGCCAGGCATTGGCAACAAAAAGTAGCATTTGGTAACATAATGGGCATAAAGGGAATCATTTGGGCAGTAAAATTCTGGCTTATCTTCTCATCTAGGTTGAACTGATTTTGATGGGGTGGGAAAACAGGATAACAATATGCTAAAATTTCTACTCTGCTGCCTACATTTGTTGGGAAAATGCTAATGCAGACATTATAAGGCTAACAGCATAGCACTGTATTTAGTTTATTAAAAATATTAATCACAGGCTGAAGTTGAATTAGGCATTTATAAAAAACAGAAATGCAAAAAATTTGAAAGAATCCTAATATGATTAATGATAACTCAACTATAATTAATTTGCATTTTAAACCTATGCCAGATAAAGCTGAAGACGGCAATTCAAATGTCCCAGTTAACCCATCACTGTCACTGTTAAAATTAGATAAAATTGACACAATGAAGTAAATATTGGTTACTTTGTTTACTTTTTTTCTACCCCCACAGTATAGACAGAAAAACTAGAGGAATCACACAATTTTAAAAGGTAAGGACTGATGGGAAAAGGTAGTAATTTAGTCATGAAGTATAAAATAATAAGGAAAATGCATGTGTGTATGTTTCCTAGCCCATTGTCATTAACTCTATGGCTCCATGGAGAAAGGAGACAAGAAAATGGAACAAGCCATTTAATGAACCAATGGGCCAAAAGGGTGAAACAACAATCCTGTCTTTTTGGACAATTTCCCAAATTACTTCCATCTATTCATCCAACAAATAATTTTTGAATGCTTACTTTGGAACAGCCAGTGTTCTGATAATGCAGTGAACCAAGCAGAACCTACTCTTAACAAATCTCTAATTCTAACACTGCTTTTAGGTTTCAAGAATGTATTTCCAACATGGCACCTTCAAATCCACACTTCTAAAGCCAAAGTCATCTTCTTTGCTACCCAAACTATTTTTCTATGTGTTCTCTGTCTCAGTTAAAGGCATCACCATCCACTCATTTCCCCTGGCCATTAACTTTGAGGTCATTTTTAATTCCATCCTTTCCTTCATTTCCACCTCTACCAACTCCTTCAATATATCACCAAAGACATAATCATTGAAATTTTGCAAAGTTTCTTTAATCTGTCTCTACCTTTACATTCCCACTACCATTTGGTTCAGGCCCTCATAATCTTTTGCCTACATTATTGCAAGAGCCCCCTAACTGAGGGGTTTGATTCTTCCCTTCAAAATAAGCTCAATACCTCCTTCCCCGTTTCAGCTGATGGCAACCACATCCTTCCCAAAAAGCCTTGTAAGTATTCTTAATCCCTATCTTCATTCTTTCCCACACCCAATCCATTGGCTGGGGCTCCAAAATACATCAACATTCTGAACACTTGTCACCACCTCCACTACTACCACCCAAATGTATGAAAGAAAAACAAACTTACTTTATGAACTGTCAGGTGCAGTAAGACCTTTTGAATCTAAGCACCTTAACTATCCCAGAATCACAGCAACCATGTTGGAACAGGGAATCCTATTTCAACTGATCACAGATGGGTTAGGGGAACCAGTCCCTTTGGGATCTGGAGTTGGAAATGAGAGCATTGATCTTTCCCCGTTGGTGTACATAATAGATGAGCCTGGGATCAGCTTCTGCTGGGATGTGGACAGAGTGGACAAAAAAAAAGTATTGATCTACTGAGAAAGAAGAAGGAAAAGCAGATATGAAGAGAAAACCAGAAATGAGAGACAAAGATCAGTTTTGGTTCTACGCCTTCCTGAGTATAGACCATGTCCTTGACCTTGGATTTGATAAGAAATCCCTGAATCTGGGAAATCAATTCCCCATCCATACTTAAGTAGTTTAAGTGGGTTTCTGTTATTTCAACTAAAAGTTTGATTATTTAATATTTAGATTTGGGTTCATACATGTGCTGAAAACCACATAATCTTCACTGACCATAAAGGAAAGAAAATATGTATTTGAAATGCCAGCATTTAGAAATATGATCAACTAGCTTAAGGAATAAAATATCCCTAGAATACAAAACTGTAAGTCTCAAGACATCAAGAAAATGATTGTTTTATCTTAGACTCAGAAGATAAAATGAACATATAGAATAAAACCATGTAATATACTAAAAACCAACAAGCAGCAGTAGCAATAGAAGATAATCAAAAAAGCAAGCTTCTTACCAGTTAATGAGGTAAAACACACACACACA
>PVKH010017233.1:0-15476 GCA_004027955.1 Chaetophractus vellerosus | reverse complement strand
TGCCCTGCCCGTGGCGGCTTTTGCCTGTCCGTGGCAGCTTTTTGCCCTGCCCACGGCGGCTCCGGCCCGCCCATGGCGGCTTCCATTCTCAAGGCGGTCTGCCCGCTAGGAGAGGTCCCCGGGAACCGAACCCAGGGCCTCCCATGTGGTTTCCCAGCGAGCTCTTTATCCACTGAGCTATCTAGCCGGGCCCAGTTTGTGCTTCTAAATGACAACGAATCCCAAAAGTTGGCCTATAAATGCCTCAGAGCACCACAATGACCCACAAGTTGAAACATTATGGACATTAGGTCTTTCGCTAATTAAGAAACTTAAAAATAAACAGAGCTTCATGTCAGATAAATTGTACTTAAGGCCAAAACAGGTTGTTTATGTCGTCTATATACAAAAGCCCTAATTCCTAAGCTAGAGAAGAAAGGTGAGGAAGGAAGGAGCAAATATTAATTAACAGTCACATATTGTAATATGGGGAGGGTGTGAGAAACTGGGAATATAAAAATTTGTGTGGATTTCATATAAATTAGATAGTCCAGGAAATACTTAGAAGAACACAGACTGGAGAAAAACTGCTATAAAATACAGATCCTTAAATTCTATATTCAAGATCCATTTCAAAATCATGTTTTTCTCGAAGCAACCATTACCTTTGAAAGATAGCAAGAAACTCCCATGATGAAAATCTTCTTCAAATTTTTTTTCAGCTCTCCATATGGAAAATAATATTGATGGATGAGAACAGAGGCACAGAGATATTAAGTAATGTGACCAAAGACACATAGCTAGTAAGTGGCTGAGTCAGTTTTCTAAACAAGGCAATTTCTTCTGGACACCATGCTTTTAACCACTCAGACATAATTGCCTCACACATCCCCAGGACTGAAGGTCAACAGATGTTTCAACTGCCAAAAAGATAAATATGCAGTGGCAAGATCCTGTAAATATTTAGACTAACTACAACACTCAATTGGCATAGAGTAAAAAGAGGATTAAACTGTAGTTAAAGTGAAGAATATGAGCTACAGAAAAAGAGACAATGGAAAGAGCCCTTCCAGGCACGGTCACTTAAAAACCAGTCCCAATTGTTATGAGAAAGCTATCAGACCTAAAATTTGCACAATCTCTCGATCATTTCCTTTTTAAAACCACAACCATTTATTTTATTTTAAAAGCAGCTGTATCATGTGCTGCTTTCTCATTCTGGGTTTTCAAACCAAGTGCCTCCAATACAGGGTTAAGCATCCCAGCTCCCAGCAAGCCACACATATTTCATACGTGGATTTGATAAAGTGCTATTTGATTTGTTAAATGTCAAGAGATTATTTAGCAAATTCAAACATCATTTTTTTTCCTGCTGCACATTAAAAAAAAAAAAAAAACCTCTGTCATTTCCCACAAAATAAACCAGAATGGATTATTAACCAGTCAGCTGAACTAACAAAATATTTACAAATTGTTCTGCTCATGTGAGTTTTTATTCTCATCCCCTAAGGAAAGCAAACATTTCCTGCATTTACTATTATTTAGTGTCCCCTATACCTCAAATTGCAAGAGGTATTCATCTCCACATTGTTAAATAATGCTGTTAGCATAATAAGCTTTAGTATTTCCTGTAGACAGACAGTCTGATGTGTTTTCCGGCAATCAAAAGGTACTTTAGGACCATTCATGTTGCCTAATTAAGAAAAATAATGGAACTATAAGAAACTTCTTGGGTTGGCAAAAGTGAAGTGGGAGCATGCTGTTCAAACACCCTCTGGAGTGCAGAGGGAGTAGAGGGTGGGAAAGGGGACAACCACCTCATCTTACTCTGGACCTGTCTGCCTCTCCATCACCTCCTCACCCAGGCATGCAAAGAGGTCAAAGAGTCAACCACTGATGAGAATAGATCATATTACCTCAGGCGTGTTGGGACAAAAAAAAAATTTTTTCAGGCATACCCCATCATATGCGCCCTATCTTAAAACATTAGAACTCACCAAGCAAATGCACATGGGCACTTCTTTTCTCCTCTTATGTTTATAACTTGGAAATACTCTTCCAGAGTTTCATATATGGTTATATCATTTGAAAGCACTTTCTCATACTCACAATTACTGAGGTAAAAGCCTATGCAGATTTGGATTTTTCTTTAAAAATCAACATCTATTAAAACTGCAAAGCATAGCACTCTATTTCTGTCTGCTATATATTCAACAATAATACAATTTTGAGCAAGTTTTAAAGCAACAATTAGCCTACAATAATATTAATAAAAGCCCCTACCATTTACTGACCACCTACTTTAGCAAGGCACTACAATAAGAAAATACACATTATTCTTTTAGTTATTGCAACAACCTTAATGAGGTAGGTGGTACTAGACCCTATTAGATAGAGAAACAGATATTTAGAGAGATTACACAACTAGCCCAAGATAACAAGGCTGGTGGGGGGCAGAGCAGACTTTCATATCCAAATTTAACTCTAAATACCACGTTATATAGAATTAACTGCAAACAATTGCAGAATAATCCAATCCTGACTTTGTCTAGAGCTGGAGTAGACTAGTTTGCCGTAACTTTTCCTTCATTTGTCATGGATGAAACACTGAGGATGGCCAAATCTCAGCTGCCAGCTCTGAGAGAGTGCCTGAGAGCCCCTAGCGGAGGACTAGGAGGCCATAGGAAAACGGGCTGCGATGGCTGCAAATGCCTGCAAAGGGACATGGAAGCCCATGCTGCCCACATCCTCGCTGCTGAGCACTACTTAACTACTGTGGACTTTCTCTCTAGTCTACTGGATGTTCGTTACCTAGGCCCTCTCTTTTCTGCACTATGGCAAAAGTTAAGTTAGACATTCGAATCACACTGTGTGTCTCACATGAGCAGTGCTAGTTAGTATGAATCCCCAAAATGGTGTTTTTCCAAATAAATGGAAGTGATTGTCTTCCACCTGCAACCCTTCATTTATTTGGCTAACAAGCTCTTTTTCTTGGTTTACTTATTGTTACAGGAAATTGGTCTCCCGATAGCCTAATCAACTCTACAAGCCAATCTCCATTCTGCCTATTTATGATTCAGAAGATTAAATCTTCTGATTATCTAAATTTTTAAATGAATAAAATAAAGGGTCTTGCTTACAAAGTAAAATAGAATGTGTGACTTCTGTCTAATAACAGACAAATTTCGAAAAGAAAGACAAAAATGAAAAACACAATTTTGGAAGCATATTTCTATATCATTCAAGGGACTTTTCTAAGACAGCAATAATTGCAAGCAGCCCAAAGCAAAATGGCTAAAATCTAAGCTATCTCTAGTATAACAAACATGTCAGAAAATTATTAATAACAAGGATTCATCAATATAAATTCCCTCTGCCCGGTGAGCTAGAAAGCTAAGAAGAATCTAACCAGCAAGAGCTGTATCTTATACATAAACATACACTTAGGACTTGACCTATTTCTCTAACTGCAGCTGATGGCAAAAGTACTTTTAAGCTTATTCATAGACATAAAACTAAGAATTGGATTGAATGAGGATGATGTTTGGCTCAAATTATAATATTGAAAAGATAACAGCTAACATTTATATAGCATGATTAAATATCTTAACTAATTTTATTTTTTTTATTTTTTTTTTTAAAGATTTATTTATTTTATTACATATCTCCCCTTCCCCCCGCTGCGGCGACGTGCCGAGAGTGGTCACTGCGCAGGCGTGGCTTTCCCCGCTTGTGGGCGGTCTCTGCGTCCGTTCACGGCCGGCTTTCAGTTCACGGGTGGCTGGCTGCGCTCCATCCGCAGGCGACCTGCCCTGCCCGTGGCGGCTCTTGCCCTGTCCGTGGCAGTTTCTTAACTAATTTTAAATGGGGAAAAACAGGCAGCCTAGACCCAAAGGGAAGTCTGTCCACATTAGACCACTTTAGCAAGGGTCTCCATGGTCACAAGAGGAAGCTGGGGAACTGCAGTCCCTTTAAAAGCATGTGATGAGCCTCAGCTATAAATAATATTTAAACAGCTCTAATTATATGGGTAAGGGATCTGATTTAGCCAAAAATTGTGGACATAATTATCTCAGATCCTCAGGTGGAGAGAAGTGTGTAGGAAAGGGAGCTAAATCTTAATTTTCTACACAAAGTACACTACTGAAAGTCAAGAACTATTGGTTATTTAGAAGTATGGGGGTAAATATCTGAAAATAATAGATAAAACGTGAAAGTGGTGGCTTACTGGGGCATAGGAATAGGGAGGGTATGGACTACGATTTTTTCATTGTTAAGTTTGGTAAAATTATTTGATTTCTTAAACTACATAAAGTCATGACTTTTCATTTTTTAATTAAAGAAGTTGTAGCTTTACAGAAAAATCAGGCAAAAAGATTTCCCATACACCCTTCCCACCCACTTCACACACACAGTTTTCCTGTTATTACTAACACTTTATGTTGGTGTGGTACTTTTCTTACAATTGATGAAACACTAATATTATACTATTTATTATAGTCCATAATTTACATTAGGGTTCACTGTTTGCATTGTATAGTTCTATGGGTTGTTGTTTGTTTTTTAATTCTCGTAACATATACAACCTAAAATTTCCCATTTTAACCACATTCACATATACAATTCACTGGTGAGCTATCATTACCACCATCCATTACCAAAACTTTTCCATCACCCCAAACAGAAACTCTGCCTATTAAGCTTCAACGCCTCATTCCCTACCCCCACTGGGCCCCTGATAACCTGCATTTTAGATTCTGACTATGAGTTTACATATTCTAATTATTTCATATAAGTGGGATCATACAATATTTGTTCTTTTGTGTCTGGCTTATTTCACTTTAAAAAAAATGAATCAAAGTTAAAAGTTATGCTAAACATCTAAATTTCTTGAGCTCAGAAAAGAAAGGAAGAAAAACAATGGAGATCCTCAATGATTAAATAAATCACTTACTGTGTCTAAAAAATCGTCGCTTGGCACTGTGGCAGTTTGATATTATGAATTCCAAAAAGAGATATTTCATTATGTTTGTAAATTAGTCTGTTCCTCTGAGCTTGATACCCTTTGATTGTGTTAGATTCAGCTGAGATGCCTTTGATTAAATTATGTTGAGATTAGGGCTTTGATCTGCCACGTCATTAGGGTATGCAGGTTTGAGTCCCCGCCCCCTTGGTAGGTGGATAAAACAGACTCTTACACACAAGTAGAAACACAGAGAAGGATAACAAAGAAAAAGACACGGCAGAGAAGAGAACTTGGTTTTGATGCTCGAGCCCCAAAGAAAGTCATTAGGGTGTTGAGGTTAGAGTCCCTGCCCTGTTTGGTAGGCTATATAAACAGATGTTCAAACAAGAACACACAGAAGTAGATACACAGAGAAGACACACAAGGGGATCCTGCTGCCCAGGCAGAGAGGTGAACCTGATAGTCTACAGCTGACATTGTGAAGAGACCAGAGCAGCTAAGCCCAGAAAGAAACAAGCCCCAGGGAGAAAGAACAACCTTATGCCAGTCTACAGCCAGGTCGGAAGCAGCTGGGCCCACAGAGCCTTAAGAGGAAGAGGAAGGCTGAACCCTCGCAGAGATCTGCAACCATCTTGCTTCAACACGTGGCAACAGGGTTTGGGTGAGGAAATACTTCTTATGGTACCTTGAGTTGGACTCTTTAGGGCCTTGTAACTGTAAGCTTCTACTCCAAATAAATTCCCTTTATAAAAGCCAGTAGACGTCTGGTACTTTGCATCAGCACCCCTTTGGCTGGCTAATACAAGCACTGAGTAGAAATCCTGGGGGAATGGTGCCCATGGATTGCTGAGCAGAGGTGTCATGTGCCAAGCAGGAAGCCAGTCTGGGCAGCCTGGCAATGTTCGGTAAGAGAGGCCATAGATCACATAGTGCTCCCACAGGCCTTTCCCCCAAACCAGGAGAGGCAGCCATCACCGTCTGTGACAGAGCAAAGTCTGAGGACTGGGCTGACCAGAATTCAAAGCAAGCACTAGAGAAATCAAATAGGGGAGAACAACTGATTCTGAACAAGAGGATACATATGGAAGGGTTCCATAAAAGGGAGTCTGAGCTGGGGTTTAAGTGGGGCACATGAGCTCCACAGGTGGAAATGGAGGCAAGGGTGCATTCTAACCTGAGCAAAGAACCTGACACATGCCAAAAGTGGAAGAACAGGCAGACTGGGACATGGCCTAAGCTACATGGAAAATGCACATCTCACGCTGTTGTTGCCCCATTTCAACTTGGAGAAAAGGTAGGAAATGTTTCTTGGGGTAGTTAGCTCAGTGGTTGTAGGCACATTGCAGAACTATAGCTATGACCAACTTCAATACAGTAAAACGGGCTGTGTCTCTTAAACTAACTAGATTAGAGGAATATGCCCTCCATGTTTAAACTGGTCTATCTTGCTTGGCAAGACTCTGCCCTTTATCTCATTATTCAAGATTCCTGTCAAGCCCCCAGGTCTCTCTAAGTGCTAGTATATTCCAACACTTTTTCTTTATAATTCCTCAAGAGTTTTAGAGCTCTAGGGAATTTATTTTCAGGCATCTTCATTTCTCTCTTCAGTTCACAACAAGGGATACTATTATAATTGGACAAATCCTTAATTGTTTTTTCCTTAGGCATCCTTATATAGCACTTGCTCCTTTTAACATTACGAATCATTTCATTCCAAAAAAAATTGAGCCAAGTTTGCTCCACACAGCCCTAAATACTGGTTTTGATCAAAGTCTAAACATTTTCTCTGCATCTGAGCAAGTTCTAGCAGCTAGTGAATAACAAATGAACAAACCTATTTCTGCAAATCAAACTGAATAGTTAAGAAGGAAAGTATATTTTTATACCATGGATTACAAGCCTTCAAAAATAAAAGTCTCCAAAGGAGACAGCCCAGGGTTCTTTTAATATCTCTTTATCTAATGGTTATTTTACCCTTCACTGGTCAACATTCTCGGGTTAACACTGACTTGCACAGCCATTCTACTTCCTCCCTGGTGCTGTGAGAAATGCTCAGGTTTGCTTTACTCTCAAATATTTATGATGTGTTTTCCAACAGTTTCAAGGAATTACTTGAAGCCATGTGAATTACAACTTGAAAACACTTCCTAATAAATACAGAAGCTATTATTACAACAGCTTCACAGGAAAAGGTCAGAGCTAGGCATGGGAAAGAGCTCTCCGCCTGGTGGCTGGCGGTTTCGCTCCTTCTCTCGCTCCCTCTCCAGTTTTATACTATTTACTGTTTGGTCAAGCTTTGATAATTTGTAACCCTGAACACAAATCAGATCCAACTTATATAAGCACACACGAGACCCGGGCTCCAAAAAGTACTGGACATCTGTAGCACTTGACACTCAAGCATTTGGCGAGATGTCAACATTTTATAGAGCACTTTAAAGGTTTTGGTTTGGGAGCTAATGCAGCATTTCCCACTGGTCAACACGCGCAGTCCAGGCTGAAAGTAAAGTGTATTTCCCTCCACATCAGATGTTCTACTCAGTTGCTGATCCAGTCTTACCTACAGACACCGTAAGAGACTGGAAAAATTGGTAAGTAAGACTACTCTGTCCAGTGCAGAGAATATTTAAAGAATGTTTGTGATTCCAATGTAATATGGCTTTTTGTGCTCTCAACCTCCTAAATTCTTTTTTTTTTTAAATGGATGGAGTGACGAGTGATAGATTTACAAGTAATATTTACTTTTTTAAGTTCAAAGAATAAACAAGGTCCAGTTTACTTTTCACCATAAAAGTTCTCTTAATTTCATGAAGTGCAATTTTTCTCCCTTGCAGCTTATGCATCAAAATCAGCTTTAGGAAACAATTTTTTTAAATTGGTAAATTTATTGCTTATAAAATGTGAAACAATAATGTGTGTTTGTGGACAGTGAGTTAAAAGCAGTATTTGATTCGGTAAAGTGCATCAACACAGCTGGGTTATGATGTAATCCTTAAAGCAAAAGCAGTCCAATAAAGATACTAAAACTCTAAAGAAGGAAAGAAAAGAGAAAGTTTAGGTTTAAAAGCACAAAAGGCCACAACCTCACAAAAAAATGAAACCCAAGGTAAATTACATTATACAAAAAAAAAAGAAACCTTAAAGTCTTCTCTGAAACCCTAAATGCCTTGGCTACTGGTGTAGGAGTCAAAATTTATTTTCAGAGCTAAGAAACAAGTCTCATAGTTGCTGTTTTAATTTTATCAACGTCTTGGGTTTTGATTTTCATTTCCTTGATTCTTAACTTCCGATGTCTTCCTCAGAGATTTAAAAAATACTTAAATACCAAGCTTTCATAGTGTTTTAGTTTTAATTTGTGGATGGCAGGACAAAGAATATAACTCTTGAAACTTATTCTATTGTTTTTCTAGAAACTGCATAGCAAACTCCATAAAATCTATAGTAACAGATAATTTTAAAACTTGATTCATGCTTAGAACCTGCTTGTTATATTTCCCTGCAGTGGAAAAATTTTTTTAAACAGCTCCATTTCCTGGAGAAATTGTAAGACCAGTGCAACTGAAGAAAGCCAGAGATTGAGAGAATGATTTATCAAGTACAAGGCGCCCCCCCCAAAATTTTAAGACATGAAATTTAGTATTTTTTAAAAGCCTGACTCTTGTCAACAATTAACTCTCTAAGTAGAGGAATACAACTCTTAGATTTTCTAATTCATTTTTATACCTACAAACTTTCTGGCCACTTTTCCCCATTTAAAGAGGCACTTGCAGGGAAAAATAGATAGATAGATAGATAGATAGATAGATAGATAGATAGATAGATAGATAGATAGATAGATAGATAGATAGATAGATAGATATAGATATAGATATAGATATATGAATATTTATCCCACTTAACATAATTAAAATAAATAGTCTAGCTTCAGTGACTCCCCTTTCCATTCTAGCTGACACTCCACATCAGTCACACCCAACATAGGAGAAGAGACTTCATTGCCTTCAGTGTTTCTTCAAAACAAAACATAAGCCAGGCTTCTAGGGACCAACACATGGAATCAAGATAGCCTGAGAAAGAAAATTCAGAGTAAAAGCTTATTTTGAAAACAAGATCTAGGCTTACATGCTTTTTGCCATATACCTGTTGGCACTGATATATACATATATATCTTAAAAGACATATATATCCATTACTATTCATGTGTATAACTTTTAAATATAAAATAGCATTAACCACTTAAAATTGCTATTTGTGTAGTTTATAAAAGATAGGTAAATATCAGCAATTTCATATGACGCAAGCTAAGGAAAAGAAAAGAGATGTAGTCTCAAAAGGCAGCCCCTGAGAATTTTCTCGCTGTCCTGATTTTGTGATGATCAGAGTAGGATAAACATTTGCTATATTAGAAACCATGCATGTGTCACCAGACCTAGTTTTTCTTCCTACGTATGGTTTTTAGAATGCTGGTAATAAACTAAGCCTGATTTCTTATATGACCATCCTGTATGGGAAAAGACTGTAACTTTGGGTATCTCTGGTCAACCTTAAGAGATATAGCAGGGGGACGGATGTGGCTTGGGTAGTCCATCTCCCTAATGGAGGGACCTGGGTTCAATCCCCACGACCTCCCAGTAAAAAGAAAAAAAGAAAAATATAGAAGGCACGTGGGCCACCACGCTCCGGGCACAGGTGCACCATCAGGCCCCACGAGCCACACAGCAAGATGATGACATAAAAGGAGAGTGACATGAGGGAGAGCCAAGATGAGACGCACGGAAAAACCAGGAACTAAGGTGGCGCAGGCAGTAGGACGCCTCTCTCCCACATTGGAGGTTCCAAGGATAGAATCCCAGTGTAGACAGGAGAAGGATGAGAAGAGAGGGCAGGAAATGGACACAGAGTTACCCAGCAAATGGACACAGAAACAGCAAAATCAGGGAGGGGGGGGTGGATAAAAGTAAGTAAATACATAAATAAATCCTTTAAAAAAATGCATAGGAGAGGAAGATTCGGACTATAGTTAGTAGTAATACTTTGACGATGCTCTTTCATGATTTGTTAACAAATGTTTCGTAACAATGCAGGATGTTTGGGGGGGGGGGTGATGTGTGGGAACCCTGTATGATATTATTCATATTTGTTTTGTAAGTTCACGATGTTTACTGAACACTTATAGTTTATGTACGTTCATTATGAATGATATACTTCAATAAATTGTTTTAAAAAGGAAGAAAAAAAAAAAGCCAGTCCCAGGGGAGCAGATATAGCTCAAGTGGTTGAGCACCTGCTTTCCATGTACCAGGTCCTGGGTTCAATCCCCAATACATCCTAAAACAAAACAAACAAATGGAAAAACCAACTCTCACTGGAGAGCAGATGTAGCACCTGCTTCCCACGTATGTGATCCTGGGTTCATTTCCCGGCACCTCCTAAAAAATAAAATAAAATAAAAATAAAATAAATGAAAAGGCAGTTCCAGAAGTCATGGTATAAGGAAAAAACCACTTATGATATTTTACATAATTTTTTATATTACAACAAGATCTAGGGCTTCTAATTAACAATTTCAAGCACAGTACCCCATAGGTATAGTCCTTCTCCACTTTTAAAACCCTTGCAACAAATACTGTTATCTCATTGGGTGTTTCCAATTACCAGGTTACATTGGGAAGGGCTTTCTGTTATTGTCTCTGTTTTACCCATTAGGAAACTGTGGTCCAGAGAGGCTCAGTAACTTGAGCAGGATGGTACAGGTCAAAACCAGCAAAGATGGAACCTTAAGGAAAAAGTTGTCTAGCTTCAAATCTATGACCTTTCACCTACCCCTCCTTGTCTCTAACTAAGGAGGTTAAAGCATCTACCAAAAATTGGAATTTAAACAAATAGTTTATGTGCATGAGAGTGCAGGACTGGTCTTTCACTTAATTAGCTGTTTTCACAACAATGGCAATAATCACATTGTATAAAATAGTCAATATTATTGGGACTCAGATTTTTATAGGCAAACTTGTATGGTGGAAAAAATCTGGGGCTTTGCAGATAAAAAGCTAAATCTGAATATGCTCTGACCTTGAGCTACATTTTTGTTGTTTTAGCTCTTTTGCTCTGTTCTATCATCTGTTGGGGGAAAAAAACAACAACATGATAAAGTTATCATCCCAAAGAACCATTGAGATACTGACACATATACACAGTACCTGGCATACAGCAGCTCTGCTTTAAAACTGAGATTCCCTTCTTATCCCTGCTAATAACATATTAAGTTAGAGGTAGCACTGGCAAGAGTAAAATCCACAGGGAATTGCTTGGTTACAATTGGAGACTTAAGGGGCCAAAAAAGAAATTACAAAAATAAGACTCTTCAGGGCCCCATTCCCTCACAGAATTTATGAACTCTTAGCAAGAACTAGCAGAAACATCTTTCTCAAAGTTCAAGAAAACAGTTAAAGGACCGCAGTAACATGAACAAGGAAAAGGCTACTTGAAAGCTGTAGGATCTCCTCGTACCTGGCTGGCCCTCCCTCCACTCCAATCGTCTCAGTGCAAAACCAGCCTGTGTTCCTAGCAAGAACCCCTGGTCCCAGTTCTGGAAAGAGCAGGGTAACCCTCATACAAGGAATATATATGTCTGGTGGCAGTCTGAGGGACATGCTGTCCCAGAAATGCCCTGCATGTAGAAGAAGGCTCACCAAGCTCTCCTGCAGAACGCTTGGGAGAGCAGTCAAGTCATGTTGCCTAGGGCAAGGGCTGCTGGCTGTAAAGGTACAGTGCAGTACCCATGACCAGGAAGAAACCTTCCTAGGGAAGAGAGGACATTTTGGAACATGTAAATGGGGGAATTCCTAGGGCCACTGGAGCACATCCAAGATAAGAAGCAAGCAGAGAAAGGATCAGAGAGGACCCTACACTTTGGCCTGGAGCTATTCTCTGAATAGCACTGTATGGATAAACCCTGAAGGACAGTACTTATACAGGTTAATCTACAGGGACTGGGAAAAGTATTTTCTTCCCCCCTCACCCCCTCTTTTTTCTTAGCTTCTCTCACTCAAGAAAAGCTTTGTTATAACATCAGCTGGGTACAAGCTTAAGAAACAGAGAGGCCTCAGAGTCTAAATTCCAGTGATAATACATTACAATATCAAAACATCCAGGTTTCAACAAAGGACCCAAAACATACAAAGGAACAGGAAACAATGGCCCAGGCAAAGGCAAGGATTAAAACACTGAAAACTACTAATGAGGACCAGACCTAGGACACATCAAAGACTTAAAAAAAAAAAAAAAAAATACTAATTATGTTCAAAGAGCTAAAGGAAAACATGGACAAATAACTTAATGGAAACAAGGAAAACGAGAGATGAACACAAAGAAAATAAAAAGAGAGAGATGGAAACCACCAGTAACAGAATTAAAACTTCTCTAAGGGGTTTAACAGCAGAAGAATCAGAGAACATGAAGATAAGACAATTGAAATCATCCAGTCTGAGGAGCAGAGAGAAGAAAAAATAAAGAAAAGTGAACAGAACCTGAGAAACCTGTGGGACACTATCATGCATACCAATATATGTATCGTAGGAATCCCTGAAGGAGAAGAAGAGAAAAGGGGGCAGAGAGGATATTCAAGGAAATATGGCAGAAAACTTCTCAAATTTAACAAAAGTCATGAATATGTACATCCAAGATGCTCAACGAACTCCAAACAGGATAAACCCAAATAGACCCACACCAGGACACATTATAATCCACTTGTCAAATGCCAAAGAGAAAGAATCCTAAAAGCTTCAAGAGATAAGTAACATGTCATGCACAAGAGAGTCTCAAAAGATTAAGTGTTGATTTCTCATCAGAAACCATGGAGGCAAGAAGGCAGTGGGATGACATATTTAAAGTTCTGAAAATGAAACTGCCAACCAAGAATTCTATATCCGGCAAAACTATCTTTCAAAATGAGGGAGAGATTAAGACATTCAGACTTGTCACCACTAGACCAGCCCTACAAGAAACACTAAAGGAAAGGGTGTTCTGCAAAGTGAAGGGAAAGGATACTAGGCAACTGATTAAAACCACATGAATAAATAAAGATCTCTGGTGATGGTAATAACATGGTATATATAAATGTTAGTACTATTCTACTTTTGGTCTGCAACTCCAATTTTTTTTTACCTTTTATGGAATCTAAAAGGCAAATGCATAAAATGTATTGATAAATGAGTGGTTTTGGATTAATAATATACAAACATGTAATTTGTAACAAGAACTACATAAATGGGGGACAAAGGGATATAGGAACATGTGTTCATACAGAATTTCATAGTATAGACATTTTCATTATACCGTATCAAAAAATATTTATTAGCATTGCCACTGACCTTAGCCTAAGTATTGGGAAGCTGTCACACTTACAGTGGCAGACATGTTTTCCAAAACTATAATTTTCTTTTTAATGCCTGAATTTTATTATTATCAACAAATACTGATGTTTTCCTTGAAATGAAAGCTCAGTTCATTCATTACTGAGAAATTCTCAAACCCCCATGTCTAAATGACTGCAGTTTGCATGCCATTCTTTTAGTAAAAACAGAGTTCAATGAAAAAAGCATGTAGTTCAGCTTTTTCTCCAGACAACCATCATATGCAGATGAAGTGTTTAATGCATAATTCCTATTTCATGACACAAAATATTTTTAAAAAACACATACTTAAGGGTTGAGATTCAATAAAATTAATAATTTTTACTGCTTTATCAAGAAATATCATTAAGTGAAACTTAAGAGTGCCTGGCAATCTATGATTGCATGGCAGTAAAGTATACATCAACTATAGGACAGTTCCGTGCACTGCCTTGATTTGTGCTAAGGCACCAGCAGTTTGTTTTATCCACCATGGCTTTTGTTCCATCAGTGTAAATGACAACACAGTGAAAGAGGCAAATAACATGGTATTACTATGAAAACAGGTTTGACCTGATGGATACCCTGAAAAAGTCTCAGGAATCCCCAAGGTTCGGGAGACCACATTTTCAGAATCATTGTTTTAAACTTTGTGATAGGAAAACTTTAAGATTAAAAGCAATTCTGATTATTAAAAATTAAGATTTGATGTTATTAAAATTTAAAACTTTTAATTTTCAAAAGATACCTTCAAATGTGAAAAAAATTACAATCTGGGAGACACTATTCAAAACCCATACTTCCAACAAAATCGGTATCAAAAATATTTGAAAAATTCCTACAGATCAGTAAGAACACAAACAACACAATTGAAAATGGGCAAAAAAAAATGACTAGACATTTCACAGAAATAGACAATAAACATATGTAAAGATGCCCGCTATATTAGTCAGCCAAAGGGGTGCTGATGCCAAGTACCAGAAACCTGTTGGCTTTTATAAAGGCTATTTATTTAGGGTAGACGCCTACAGTTAGAAGGCCCTAAAGAGTCCAACTCAAGGTACCATAAGAGGTACTTCCTCACCAAAGTCTGTTGCCACGTGTTGAAGCAAGATGATTGCCAATCTCTGCAAGGGTTCAGCCTTCCTCTTCCAGCTCCATGAGCCTAGCTTCTTCCAATCTCAGCTGTAGGCTGGAGAGCTCATTTCTTTCTGGGCCTTCTCTGCTGCTCAGGGCTCTGGTCTCTTCAGCTGCAAAATATCAGGTGAATGGCTCAGCTTTCTCCAGGGCTTTAGCTGTTTGAGCCTTCTCCTTTCTGTCACATGGCAGGACCGAAATGACCAAGTTCTCTCCTCTGGCATCTATGGAGCTCTCTTTTCTCATGTTTCTTCTGTGTGTCTTCTTGACTGAGTGTCCATTTATATAACCCATTAAGGGGACGTGTACTCAACCCTGCACCATGCCCTACTTTTGTTGTCAAATCAAAGGCCCTAAATTGATTTAAATAAGTAAACTTAAAACCTTTGAATTTAATACAATCAAAGGGTGTCACACCCAGAGGAAGAGGCCAGTTTACAAACATAATCAATACTTTCTTTTGGAATTCATAAATAACATCAAATTGATATACTCACATTATTAATGATTATGGAAATGCAGTCAAGACTACAATGTAATAACATTTCACAATAAAACCTTTAAAAATCTGAAAAAGATACAATGTTTTAGAGGATCAATATCCACAGGATCATTACATATTATTAGTAGGAGTATAAACTGTGCAACTTCTTTGGAAAATATTTGACATTACTCATTAGTTTAACATTCATATACCCTATGACTCAGAAACTTCACTATTATTTTTATACCCAAGAGAAACTCTTTCACATGTTTCTCAAGACATGATGAGGATATGCAGCTTATTCTTCTTATTCATAGTCGTTATGTTCTATAATGTCACCGTGAATACTGAATTAGCAAATACTGAACCATTGTCCCTAGGAGAAATGCAGGGTTAGATTCCCGAAAACCTCTGGTCACAATATTTTCATCAAGTAATAAACAGATAACCTCGTTTTATGTGTAGTTCTGTTTAAAGACACCTTATTACTACATATTGTTGATTCATTAAGATTGAACTC
>PVKH010017231.1:0-15478 GCA_004027955.1 Chaetophractus vellerosus | reverse complement strand
TAGTGCTTAGAACAGTGTCTGACAAGTATAGCCTTCAATAAATATTTGTTGAATGAATGAATGTTGCATTTGTTTATTTATTTTTAAAAGATTTTATTTATCCCCCCTCCCCCACCCCCAGTTGTTTTTGTGCTCGCTGTCTGCTTTCTGTGTCTGCTTGTCTTCTCTTTAGGCAGCACCAGGACTGATCCTGGGACCTTCTGGAGCAGAAGAGAGGCACTCAATCTCTTGTGCCACCTCAGCTCCCTGGTCTGCTGTATCTCTTATTGTCTCTCCTCCGTGTCTCTTTTTGTTGCGTCATCTTGCTGTGCCAGTTTGCCACGTGGGCCAGCTTGCCTTTTCACCAGGAGGCCCTGGGAATTGAACACTGGAGCTCCTATATGGTAGACGGGAGCCCAATCACTTGAGCCACATCCGTTTCCCTGAATGTTGCATTGGAAGAGTCTCCTCTAAACCCTAGAGGTTACTAGTCTAAAGAATTCATTAGTGGTGAATCATGGCCAATAAATTCATTCTTGTGCCCCTGGAAGAGCTGTCTAGTGACCACTGACAAAGTAATGCCATGGCTCGTAGAACTTAGAAGCACGTTGCTATGAGAGCTCCTGCTTCCTTCTTCCACTCTACATATTCAAACTACTCTAAGGCAGTGTTTACCAAAGATTCCCCCTGATAAGGATCACCTGGGGGCACTTGTAAACAGCCTCTAAGACCTGTCCCTGGAGATATTGAAATAGTGAGTCGGGGATGAAGCCTGAGACTTTGAATCCTTAACAAGTACCTACAAGTGCTTTTGATCAAGCAAGCTTGAAAACCACTGCTCCTGAGCAGAGGTTCTCAAAACTTAAAATCCTAAGGCTCAGGTTGTACAATTAAATCAGAATATTTGAAAGTGGGACTCAGGCATCAGTATTTTCCAAAACTCTCCATTTTTGAGAACCACTCCTCTACACTAGTGTTTCTCAAACTTTAACTTGCTTATGCATCACTGGGGAGCTTGTCATAATGTAGATTCTCATTCACTAGGTCTGTGCTGGTGGCCCAAGATTTGGCCTTTTTTTTTTTTTTAGCAAGCTCCCGGATGCTGCTGATACTGGGGGTCCTCGGACCTCTCTTTGAATATCAGGTTTCTACTGGATCCACAAATAGTGGGATGCATAGTGTCACTGGCCATGTATATGATGCAGAATCCTTTAGGATCCCATGGCGGAATCTGAGGTAGTGCTGGTGCTTGTGCAGAGAGTTCATGTCCCTATCCTAAACCTCTTGTTCCAGCTAACACCATTTTGTTATAGAACAAGCCCTCTGCCTGGGGTTCTGGGCTAAGAACTCCAATTCATTTCATTGGTCAATACTTGAGAGTCCTCTTGTGGATAGGGCAATCACCATACAAGAAATAAAAATACCACATGAAAAGAGTGGTATTTCTATGCTCATATACATCATAGTTATCTTTCTCCCACCTAGAAACAAAGTACTCAAAACCCTCGGAGCCTTTGAAACCAATAGAGAGGCTCTCGAGCTGCATGATGGGCCTTTCCATAGTACTTAATAATTGCTTACAACATTGGGTAAATAGTTTCACCCATCTTTCAAATCTAAGTCTTTGTTCTGGAGACACATACAGGTTGGTAAAGTTGATGGTCAGATTCTGACCCTTGTCATTATCTGTTAACTGCAAGACCTTATTATACGTAGAAGCTGTTGATTGTGAAAAAAGAAGTTTCCCTTGACTGGCTTTGGTCAAAGACCATGTCCTTATATCCAATTAGTTAGACCTTTGGCAGTTTCATCACTGAGCAATAGATCTGATTTTCTTCTTAATGACTGACATAATCAGACCCTTTATTGATAAAGCCACTGCTTTGCCTTTGACTATAATGAGAGTTGAGGGGAAAAAATTGATTCTTTTGGTGAAGTCTAATCTGTGCCCTTAAAATATGGGGTCTTCTGGGAAGGGGGAGGTGACAGGATTCCATTTCAATAGTCCACTGTCACCAATGACTTGAACAGCCTGTTATTGAGGCTTGAGTTATGGATACAAAGTTAGTCAATGTGGGAAACTCCATGTGCCTAGAGTAGTCTGGCAGCAAAGAGACAACTTTTAAAGAAATCAGCACAAAGAGCCAGATAGAACCAAGTAACAGATCAGGAGTTCCGTTGGTGGAAAGACAACCCGCGTGAGTCTAGAGAGGCAGCCTGATTAAGAACAGGGTTATTATCACCTAGTGGAAATAACCAGTCTTCCCACTTGCTAACTGCGCAGCGTTAATCAAGCCTCCTCAGTCATTTACGATTCAATTCCCCTCTGTCTAAACTTGAACCTCAAAGGCCCTTCCACTTTCAAAATTCTCTGATCTGGGAGTGTTTCGGTTGGCGTGCTCCTGGAAATGCATCAGCTTAGAAACGGGAGGTTTGTGGCTTTTAGTTAGCAGGCCTGAATTATCTGACCGTCTCTGTGGGCCAGCAAATTAATTGGAGATTAACACAGGTCTATTCTAACCTACTCGGACTGAGAGTTGTAGCTTTGCTCTGGAATAAAGTAAGGATATTTGGCCTCTGAACTGAGCTCTGCAGGTACTTTTCACCGGGTAAAAATTTACTTCTCAAAATAAGAGGACACATAGCCACATATATGTTTATTCAGACCCTTGCAACTGACCCCCCACCCCCCTTTTCAGCACCTCGGTAACACGGTTGTGAAAACAGCAAGGTAATTGCCAAGTTCAATCAGCTTCCATGATGTAATAAATGGAAAGACCTGTGAATTGCTCCATTGCTAGACGTTAAGGCAGGGAATGATGTCATTCTTTAAAAATAAATAAGCATAACCTAATGTCTTTTTATTAATAGCCGACTAATTGCTGCATCAGAAGAAGGAACGCTTTGTAGAAGGGAATGAGAAACTGCCCCTGACATCATACCAACAGCACAAGAGGAACTTTCTTCTCTGGGTGCACACACACACACACACACACACACACACAGGGGTAAAACGGCTCCTTAAATAATGATTCCCTAGATAACGCTGCAAGAGAAATGAAAGGAGCGTCAGCAATATGATTGGCTCACAGCTGGAAAATATTAGACTGAAAAGTGACAGATGGATACAGTGCCATCCAAGGCTGGGGAGGAAGGGGAATGGAGAGCATGTTTTGAGAGCGAACCTCCTGCTGTCACTGGACATCCTCCTTTTCCAGACCACAGAGTCGAGCAGGTTTTACCTGCGCTCGCATTTGCTTGTTCAAGTGCATCGTAACGACTGCAAAGTGCAATTTGGTTGAACTAAAATAGAATCAACGAAATGGTTTTAGGTGAGGGAGAAATGAGTTTTTGTTTTTTTTTTTTTTTAAAGGCCATCCATCAAGAAGGAAAGTTTACAAGTCAAGGTGCTATGGGAGAATCAGATTTTCCAGGTACCAGATCCTTAAGTATTTATGGCTTAGAGGCTAATGTTTTTCTTATCAATGGGCTTGAATACAGCATGCTTCCTCCCCAGGAGATTGAATTTTTCCTTCTCTCATCCACTCTGAATGTGTTTTTGCAGTGATTTTTGTAGCAGTGGAAAAAAAAAAAAAAAGAAAGGCCCTTTCACAACTTCGGGAGTCTGTCTGTTATATTTCCTATGGACAGATGTCGTGAAATACTTGTTTAGATTAAAGTACGTGATTCACTGTCAGTGGAAACGTAACCCTACGTGCATTGCCGTATATTACGTGGATGGCAACACACCCCTTATTTTCAGCTTGGAAATTCTAATACTATGTAAAGTCAACACACATTATCAGTTATGTGCGGCATTCCCATCAGGTCATTGCCTTATGAAACAAAGGTCTGGAAGCTAACACCAAGAGAAAACAGTCCCCGTTTCAACTTCTCAATCAGTGTCCCACCAACTGCATGTAAGCCATGTTTCTAGATAACTTTTCTCCCAGGATATCCTTTATATTGAGTCACAACTGGAGGATGTATGAACCAATCAGAAGAAATTACATCCAAAGAGCACAAAAACCATTCTTATGGCCCCTCTTGGCTGGGGATTGCAAACATAAAATATTGTTCACCTCTCCCACCACCTCACAGAGTTAAAATGCCCGGTTGAGATTCCTACCACTGATTGTGCAGGAGGCAACTCCAATGGGAAGCGCACTGCATTGGGAGTCAGAGACAGGAGTTCTGTTGTGCTCTCCTGGTTCTTAGAGTGTGGTCACATAGTTAGAAATGTGAATCTGAAACTCTGGGAACAGGGCTCAGCTGTCTTGTGCTTTAACAAGTCCTCTAGGTAATTCTGATGCCCACTCGAGTTTGACAACCACTGACTTACGAAATCTGTTGAAGCTAAACCAGTGGCTACTTAGACTTTCTGAAATGATTCTTCCCACTCCCCCATCAGTCCACCCACATTGCACCCTCTATGATCCCAGCTACTGAAGATGAAAGGGGCCTGGAAGTACGAAAGAGTCTTAGTTTGTATTCTTCAACAGGTATGGAACATTGGGCAATGCCCAGCCAATTTCTGAGCCTCAGATTCCATATTTGTCAGATGGGAGATTGGCCTAGAAGCTCCCTAAAGCCCCCGAAGATCTAACTTTCTACGATTCTATGAGTTGTCGGTACTCGTACTCTAAACCCTAAATATCAACTACTGCTCTCATCATGCATGTCACCCAACATACGGAAGGATAAGGCTGTCTGATAAAACTCCTCAAGATAGTACCACAATAAACAATGGAATCCTTGTCGATAATGAGACTCTTAGCAAAAAATGTCCGTGACATCACTATCTGAGACAGGGGACAGTGATGTATAGCAAATAGACACGTCTAAATTTATCAGTCTGCATTCTTGGGATAGACACTAAAGATAAAGTATTAATGTTAGTCAAGACGACAAGTTTCCCAGACTGGTTATTCCCAGTAAATATTGAATGGTTAAATGCTAAATCCAGGTGAATAGATGTAATGATGGTGTTTCATTATAGAGTTTTCAATAATAACAGATATTAATACATGTGAGGCCCAAATCAATGGAAAATGTTTTGGAAACCAGATGATATATGTGTTAGAAATGAAAGAGCGAATCGGGCTCATTGTATTTTTTTTTTAATTAACTCTTTTGTATGGTAAATTTAAAACTTATGAAAGGTAGATACAACAAAACAATGGACCCCCAAACTTGCTGAAGCCAAATTTTAAGACAAAGACATAGATAAAATCCAAGTGGACAAGTTGTAGTCAGTAAATGTGAAAAGAGTGAGGAGCAGAGAAACCATTGATGAGAGGTTAGACATAGGAAGGCTCAAGGCTAGATTCTGCCCTTGACCTTTTCCATGTTGGGGTGGGGGCCAAGTACTAATAGATAATAGCAGTGACAAGGAATGAGCATTGACTACTCTTAGAAATGCTTGTCTTAGATTGCCAGGGCTGCATTGACAAATACCACAAAACTGGTTGGCTTAAACAACCAGAATTTATTTTCTTACAGTTTTGAAGACTAGAAGTTCAAAATCAAGGTCTTAACAGCCACACCTTCTTCTGGAGTCCGTAGTGTTCTGGTGGTACTTTGCCATCAATCCTTGGATTTCACCTGGCCACTTGTCTCACTCTCTGGCTTCTTCTGGTTTCTGACTTCTACTTCCATGTCCCATTTCTTTTGGTTATTGAGGACTTTAACCATATTGGATTAAGGCCCATCCTCATTCAGCTTGGCCCCATTTTAACTAATAATAACATCTTCGAAGGTCCTCTTTTCAAATTGGATTCACATCCACAGGACACAGATTAAGACTTGAACATGTTTTTTGTGAGGGACATGAGTCAATCCCCAATGATGCTTTACTCACACTCCCAACCCAACTATGTATGACAGATAGGTCTTGATAGTATCCCCATTTTATGGGTGTGCCAACAGAGTCACAGAGGGCTACTACATGGCAGTGCAGGGATTTGAACCCAGTTAGGTGGCTTATCCAATAATCCTTAGAGAGATTCCAGGCCAATCTCCTCATTCTACAGACCAAGGAGAAGGGAGAGGGAGCAGCTTCTTGCTGGTAGATGATTCTCTTGTCTTGTACAGGGCAATCTGGACCACTTAAAATTTAATGCCACTAATACCCCATCCTAGAGAAATTAAATTCTAATCTTGCCAGGGTGGAGCCAATGCATTCTTGGAAGTTCTCCTGGTGACTCTGATGTACAGTCAAGATTGAGAACCCACTGATAATGGGCAGAGAAGAGCTTTGAGTATTAGATTTGCTTTGAAATCCCAGCTTTGTCACCTGGTGTCTCCTTACCTATTATATAGGAATATATCTTTTCATTTAGGTTATTATCATGCAGGTAATCTTTTGAAGGCCTCTGGAACATTTCAGGTACTCCATAAATTAAAGTTATACTTTTATTTATTATCTGCTGACCTATTCAAAGTTATAATCAGAGATTTTATTTTGCTTTGTTTTCCAATAACCTGAGGATATAATATTCAACATTTTGAGCTTTGGCAGGACATTGGAGTAATAGCTAATATATTAAAGGAACAGATTATATTAGCCAAGGCTTGTAATTAATATCAGCCAACCATCCTGACAAGAGTAGTGAACATCACTGCACCCCAGATGTCTTAAACTTGAGCTCAGTAAAATGCAAATAGCTCCATTCTGAGCACTCAGAGAAGTTTAAGTATTTCTTCCAGAGCTTATTTGTGTGAATTGGCCTTTCTTGAAGAGGCTAGCTAATCATGGCAAAGTTTAATTTGTTCTCTGCCGTCAACTATTAGAAGGGCTTTTGATGATCATGAAGCTGGCAAATTGTGCATTCTCTCTGTCCACAAAGGACTCAGCTATAAACCATGGCCCTGTGTTGGACAGAAAAGTTTCCAGTTGCACAGAGAGAAGACTTCTTGATCATTGAGTGAAAATATGCTGGAGTAGATTATGGAATGTTGAGGGCTGGCACTCCCCAACAATAAAATACGCCCTAGTTCTGGCTGGATTGGCCTTCACCTGCCTAGCCTATTTTGCTTGGTCTCTTCCCACTCTGTGCTTTAAGAATTCTTTTGATTCCTTGATTCAAACCAAGCATGTGTCCAGAATGACTTTGTAAACCCAATCTGGGTTGAACTAAGGCTGAAACTCCAAGTCCCCCTAGGCCTTTTAAGGCTTACTGGTCTCTGGAGAGAGAACATTTTCTTGCCAAATCACTGCTCTCAAAACAAACTCTGGAATGGTAGCCTCATTACCTTGTGACTATCAGTCCCCCTCCAGCTGCGAAGCTCTGCTTGGCTGCTGAACGTTCTTCGCCTTCCTCCCCGTTGAGTTTGGGTGTGTTTTATTTCACTCCCAGGAGGGCCTACACTTCATTGGTGTTAAAGTGATCACTCCAGAGAGTTTGTATGTTCTGCCATTTTCCAGAAATCAATCTTTGATTCCTACACACCGGCATTCACAGAATTTAAAGATGGGCATACATAGTCTTGGAATTCACTGGAACATATTGAGGGAGAGCAAAACCCATGCTTCAGAAAGGCTAAGCAACTTGTCCAGGCTATTCTGAGCCATAGCTGGGAGTGGTATCCCCTTCCAGTGTTCCATGCTGCCTCTAAGATTTTTCGTTTTATTACTGTATTTAAAGATTTTTAAAAACTTTGTTATAATAGAATATTTTAAATATATAGATAGAATAGTATATGAACCTCCATTTCCCAGATTCAACAGTTATCAACTCAGTGTCAGTCTTGTTTTATCTATGCCCTTGCCCCCTTCCCCGTCTTTCATATTAACTTGAAGCAAATCTTAAACACCTTATTTCATAACTATTCATTATGTATTTGTAAAAATGAAATACTCTTTTAAAAAGTATAACCAGGGAGTGGAGGTGACTCAGGCGATTAGGCACCTCCCTCCCACGTGAGAGGCCCCAGGTTCAGTTCCTGATGCCTCCTAGAAAGAGAAGAGCAGCACACAATAAAGGGAAGCAGTAAATGCAAACAACGAGGGGTGGGGAGAAATAAATAAAATAAACCTTAAAAAAAAAACGGTTTAAAAAGTATAACCACCATAATGTTTTCAACGTCAAATATGCAGTCCATTTGCAAAATTTTAATTTTAGCATACATGTTATATTTTTTCACAGTATTGCTTTGGAACTATTACTTAAAGTACTAAATATAAGGCATGGTGTGTCTGAAGTTGGAAATCTGGCTGAATGTTTTCAGAATAAAAGACCACCAATTGCATAAGAGAGCATAGGAGAGATGTTAAAGATAATAGTTATTTTACAAAATCAGGGAGCAGGATCAACATAGAGTCCTATGCTTAGGAAAGAAGAGAAGGAAGTAGAATTCGAACTGCGGCTTGAATATTAGGACTCAGCCAAGAGCATTTAAAAGGGACAATACAGAGAGGGGAAATATGCCAAGGCACTCAGAAGCACGAATATTTGCAAGATGGTAAGTAGACTATTTTGTTACTGCAGAAAATATTTACCCTTACAGCAAAATACTGAGCCATAGTATCAGATAGTTAGGTTGGATCTGATAGTGAAAATCCTTAAATATCAAGCTCAGGATTTTCAACTTAACATTGAATACGCTATGGAAAACACTGAAGGCCATTGAGCTATTTTAAAAGCAATTTGGATTCGTGGATAGTGGCAAGATAGGAATGTAACATTTTGTCATTATTATACAAAATAAATTGAAGTGGATGTAAGACTATCTGTCTCCACGCCACCATCAGAAAATATAATTAGGGGAAAAAATATAATTTAAATGATAGCCACTAACACACTGTAGATATTAAGATTTTCCCAGGGACATTCTAAAATCATTTGTCAACAGGCATCAAATTAAATTGGGAAAAAAGAACATGACTAGCTTATGTCTCCAGTAAAGATATTTGAAGTTGTTTATTGAGCTGGAATTCAATCTCCATAATTTTGTGGTTCCCTCTTTTCATCCATAATAATTCATCTCTATAATTAAAGCCTAATGAACCAAACAATTTCTCTCTTCATAATCAACTTCATCTGTGTGAGTAGCCAACATTAAAATAGAATCTTTCCAGTAAACGAATTCAGAACTCCTAGTAAAACTATCCTTCTTTTTCTCTTGAAATTTTACATTGACTCACATTAATGAGATTTATTTCCTTAAGAATGCTAGGTTGTCTTAAAGAGACGATTAGGGATTCCTGATCACCTCCAAAACTTGAACAAAGAGAGATTATTATTAAATTAATTAACTGATTCTACTCTAAATCTAAAAATGTGCCATATCCCTGTGATCTATTGAGGGCCTTCATTCCATTGCATTCTTGGGAGGAGGATGGTGAAGAAAGAAGATGAAATTTCCATCTTTGAGTCCTCATTTAAAATTTAAATATCTCTTGGAAATGTAAGGCTTTAAGCCATTATCAGCTAATGCCTTCGGCCATGATTAGCTGACATCCAGCTGGGACCACAAAGAATATTCAGTTTAGGCACCAGTTGGAATGAAAGCCCGACCAAGAAAAGAATTTGCAGAGCAAAGACACAGAAGACAACTTTTTCCTTCTCCACACCCTTGCATAGAGCCAGCCAGTCAAATGACTGGAAAGCAAACTACTTTGCTCCACTGGCATAAATGCCAGAGATTGCCGAGTCCAAGAAGCTTCCATTTCTGCTGCAACAACTTGTATGGTTGAAATAATCGTAAATAATATTTTAAGTACGCTGTTCAACATAGGATGACGTCCTTTCTGTGGGAGCCTCCATAGTAAAGGTTTTCAACCGCTGTCCCATAGCCTCAACATGGCTCAGAGCTGTGACCTATTTGCCATACACGATGATTCTTAAAAAGCTCAAACCAGCATTTAAAAAGGAGATATTTCACCAGAAAACCTGGAGTCCCAGCTTCTCTGGGAAAATGGGGAGAGGTGGCAAAACTGGTCCTGCCTTCCCACTTGGCAGGACCAGTGGGCTCACTGGGGTCTCTGCCTGTTTGGAAGAGGCTTGTGTTGCCTCCTCCGTAGCTCCTTTTGTCTTCCAGCACCGAGACTGGGTCACTTGCCTTTATCATTGCCATGATCTGTTTGGGTTTTTTTTTTTTTTATCCCTTTTGCTAGAGAAATATTTTCTTATACCCATGATTCCATACAAAGTGGGAACATTAAAGACAGCCCAGTGGAACAGCTGATTTTTCCTATACCTTACCTGGCGTATCAAGTAGGTTCTCTGTCTGGGCTCTGCATCAATTGGCTTCTCTTAAGTTTTCTCCTTCACCTTTTATCCTTTGCTATTTCCTCCTGCACTCTTTCAGTTGTACCTGAAAACCTAGCATTAGCCCAGCTGTGTTCTTGACTCCTTTCTCCATGTTCTTAAGCCCCCAAATCCTTTGTTTGATTTGTTTCTCTTGACTTTTCACCTTCTACCAGCTCTCCGACAGGGAATTTAACCATCAGTTTACAATTCGTCTGCACTCTGGACAATCTGGAAGTTTGTTGGGTCCTCAAAGGGCATCTTACCCGAGTCAATTATTCAGGGCAAGAAATTGCATTTATCTTTGCATTCTCAGAGCCTAACAGTGTGAGAAATAGAGTAGTCACTTAATAAATATTTGCTGATGAACATTCCTCTGTACTGAACCTACTTCCTTTAGGGGTCAGCAAACCTTTTCTGGAAATACCCAGATGGTAAACATTTCACGTTGGGTGGCTTATATAATCTCCATGGCAACTAAAGCAGCCGTAGACAGTACATAAACAAAAGTGCATGGCTGTGTTCCAATAAAACTTTATTTACAAAAAATAGGTGGTGGTGGGCAGGATCTGGCCCCCAGGCCCATAATTTGCCAACCCCTAAAATAAAATGAAGTAAATTTTAAACCATTGGAAGGTCATTAGCAGAAACAATCCTTTACACAGTCTCCTGTGTGCAGAGTGAGAACTGAAATTAGAAGGACTGGACAAATGGTTATTATAACCCAGTATTCCATTAATATTTATTGAGCCCCACTATGTACTAGACCCTGTGATAGGTCTTGGAAATATGATAGCAAGTGGGACACAGAAAGGCGCAGAGCCTCCAGGAAGAGAAGGGCAAAGTTACAGACATGAAAGTGATAAGGCAGCAGGAGTCACACTGTGGAGGGAGAGAGCCCAGAGGGGGGGAGAGTGCACAGGAGGGGCCTCCAAGGCTTCCTGGAAGAAATGAACTCTCAGCTGAAGACTGAAGGGTCAATAGGAACTCAAAGAGGGAGGTGAGGCTGAGAGGGTGCAATGACAGCATGGGGGAAAGCTTCAGCCAAAGGAACCATCGGTGCAAAGGCCCTGAGGCACAAATGGGGAGATGTATTTAAGAAAACACAAGTCTATCTGATTTGAGAGGGAAAACACTGAGAGTTGGTGCTGGAGGAATAGCAGGCCCTTTGCAGCATTTAATTTCCATTTTCTCTGCCAGGTGGAAATCAGGCAGCATGTCTGTGTGGTTCGCTGCTGTACCAGCCCCAGACACATAGGTGGGAGCTTGATCTGTTACCTGGCTTTTGAATAGGAGGCTTAATCATGAAGCACCTTATAAGGAAATGTGGAATACACAAAAATGGTTTCTGTGTGTCTCCATTGAAAACCTTTCAGTATACGTAGCAGAGAGCAATGCAAAATAGTTCTTGTCCAAAAGAGGTTCAGTTGATTTCCCACCCCCACAGGAAAATCCAATTTTATGTCTATTTGTAAAATCATTTCAGCATTCCTTTACTTCCCATAAACTTCTTCTAACCTGTTGTAATACCAGCCCACTTCCCTCATTAATAATGAATTACATAGTATCTTGGACACATATTTGTTTTATTTCTGCATGAAAGTCATGATTTTCTTTCTTTGGAAAATTATCCTTTAATAGTCTTAAAAGCTATGTTAAGACATTTGAACTACATATCCTGATTGCCTGGGTTGCAAATTGGTTAGAAGGGGGCAGTAGGGGTAGAAAGAAGAGGACAATTCCAGAAATATTTAGTGGTAAAGCCAGCAAGGTTAAGAAATTGATAAGATTTGGGGAGAGTGTGAATATATTGTGACTATAGCTTTGGCAAAGGCAGGTAGCGTGGAAAGAGAGAGGAAGGGATGTACTCCAAAAACACTATGAAGGAGACAGTGTATTTGGAAGGCCTGGGAACGTCTCAGGGCCAACAGGAAAAGGAGCCCATTCTTCTTTCCATGATGCGTGCCATACTTGCTTTTCTTACTGCAGTTCTCTACCAAGAGAAATGAGCCTACTTTTCTTCTCTTGGCCCTTTTAAAAAAAAAAAAAAAAAAAAAAAGGAGAGGCAAAGCAAAACTCATTTGACTGATTTGTGGATAAATTTGCATTCGACTGTTAATATCAAGCATGTGCAAATACATGTAGCAGGTCTTTGCAGATGAGCAGTTCCACTGTTTAGAAAAATTAGATTAAGAAAAGAAAATATGCAACACAAAGAGAAGCGATTTGACCACAAGCACTGCTAGCATGGAAAAGTTCTGCCTCCCTATACTAAATGTGACTATAGTTGTTTCTTTATTAATTCCCAAATAATCACGGATCCCAGATTAAGGGCTACTCACTTAGGACTCATCATAAGAAAAAGAAATGAGAAAAAGGCTCCCTACTTTGTGCAGCTTCCCTTTTAGTGGGGTTGGATAGAAAATAGACATACTATGTAAGCAAAGCATATAGTATGTGAGAAGGTGGTAAGTGATATGGAAAAAAGAAAATATAGACTAGAGAAAAGGGGATTCGAAATGCCTGGGATGAAGGCAGGATGAGATATTAAATAGAATGTCAGGGAAGGCCTCTTTGGGATGGCAACAATTGAAAAAGACTTTCAGGGATGAAATTGTTATTAACCTCAATTTATTACACATGTGCTGTAACTGGTACCATCATGCTACACACATTAAATCTTAGAAGCATACCGGATAAAAGACTAAATTCATAAATGTAAGCAACAACAGAGGACACATTTTAATTTTTATTTGGCAACATGTCGCTGTGGTTGGTGACTCTTCGTTCTCCCCTCACCATGCCTCTACATTCCTAGCCTCATGAATGCTTTTTCTTGCTGAGGGTGATTGAAGGAGAGAAGGTTTACCAGTTAGGTTTCCTAATATTTGGCATATCTTCCTGGGGCCTCTGCCCCAATCTGTTTCATGTGCCTTTTGGGAATCTACCCTTCTAATTTTGTGCATTGTACAAAACCCATGTCCAATGCTATATAGAACCTTTGCAAGTTTTATTTAAAGCAAGTATGGTACATCAATTTGCAATCATGACAATAATCCTTCACCCATACCTGCACCCATGTCTTGTGCAATATGACTTCACAGCCCCTCCCACGAAGAGGTGGAATCTATTTCCTCACCATTGAATTTGGCCTGGCCCTGTGACTTGCTTTGGTCAATAGAATGTGGCAAAGATGACGGTGTGTCAGGTCTGAGCTTAGGGCTTGGGGACAAGCCTTGTGTGCATCTACTCACTCGGAAATCTGCAGCATCTTGGACATAAGCCAGGTCTAGCCTGCTGGATGATGGGTGACACATGGCTCACTCAATCTATTGCCCCAGGAACAGCCAACCAACCACAGACATGTGAGTGAAGCCAGTCCAAACCTGCCCCCATACAACCTGGAGGAGTGAGCCTAACTGAGCGTAGACAAATCTGGCCCAAATCAGCAGATCCACCCAGCTGACTGGCAGACTAGTGAGCAATAATAAATGCTTACTGTTTTAAGTCACCAGATTTTGGGGTTGTTTGTTATGCAGTAATAGCTAACAGATACAGCAAGGAAAAGGGATTCCTCATAATGTATAATTTTTTCTCTCCAAAAACTCTCCCCCATTTCCCCCCTTGGGGTCCCTCTTCCTGGCCAACCTTGCAATAGCCTTTTTCATTCCACTATTCATTTTAAAAAAAAACTGTAGTCATATTACATGTGGAATTATAGATCACCACTGAGAATTGCAAATGGAATCTCATTACATATGAAAAGACATTTTTAAAAAGTGAGAAGCGTATCACCCAGTAGCTAATTGTGTGTGCATGGTTGGACGACTGAACATGCCCTGAAGAAATTTGTAAGCATTCCATCACAGCTTGCCCATATCGGGAAGCACAGGCATGGTGTGTGCAGCCCTACACGGAAGAAGAGATCTCAGGGTGGCCGCTGTCTCCAGGCAAAGAAAACGCAGAAAGCTGTCCATCTTTGTAAAAAGGACACAACGAGCTCTTAGGGCCTATTTCCTGCCTTGCTCCAAATGAGCAAGAGATGCTCTTGTGGAGGTAACAGAAATGTGGGGTTGACATCAGAAGGGATAAAGATGTGGTCAGCAGAATTGAATCTGTCCCTCCCCGAGTTCCAGTATTCATTGCTTGGCGTGCCGCTAAACCTCATGCAGTGTCACCACCGTGGTTGGTATGCAGTGAGGAAAACAGGTATGCGGTTGTTGAGGCCAGCCTTTAGCCCAGGTAAAAGAACCTGTTTCTGCAACAAAATGCCACTAATTATCTTTGCAGTATATTGTTTTCAAAGCATTTTCTGATTTATGCCACTTGATCTTTTGTAAGAGAGGTAACTGAGGCCTAGAGAAGTTACCTATCCCCAAATCATAAAGCAGTTTCGTGGCTGAGGGACTTCCCACCTGAAGCTTTCGTTGTATTCATTTAACAGATATTTCTTGAGCATTTACTGTATGCCATTTATGAAGTGAGAACATCTCTCCACATGATTTGGAAATTTTTCTGGACCTTTCTTTAATTTTTAATTAAAGAAACACTTCATATAATATATATGTGATTTTTTATATACATATATAATATATATGTGAAATCTGAATTACTAATGTTAAAACACTATTTTAATGTTATACATTTAATTTGGTACCAGCCCAACAAAGTGACCATAAATATTGCGAGAAACAATTTAAAACATTAAATTAAAACCTTAATGTTGACTTTAGCTAAGTAGCATAAATCTAGAGATGAAATGCAGTATTTTCCACAGGCAGACCATGCTAGACATCCATGAAAAATGGCAGGTACTGCAAAAATGATTAGGAAACTTGTACAAATCCATTTTGATTAGAGACAGAGCATTAATTAACATAAAAGCTCAATTAGAAATGTTAAAAGAAAGAAATGTTTCGAGGTCCTGTGTGGATGGGAAGCAATGGAAAGCATTTGCATTTACTCACGAAGTAAGGTTTTAAGAGGTGATGATAAAAATGTACATGTAAAATTTTACAGAAATCTATTACCAATGGATCAGCCTACACCAGAACTGAATCTCGTTTTTCTCCCTGCTTCGTTCAGTCATCTGACTGGAAACAAAAGCATTCTTCAGAAAACCACTGAAGTTACATCAGGTGACCCAGGCAGCAAGTCGAGAGAAATTAGCAAAGGCTATGTGAGTTGTGTGTGTGGTTTGTGTATGTGGTTTGTGTGTGGTGTATCTGAGATGTGTGTGTGTGGTGTGT
>PVKH010017230.1:0-15477 GCA_004027955.1 Chaetophractus vellerosus | reverse complement strand
TTACATGTATCAAACCATCTTTTTAAGCTTATTTAGTGCACGTCCCGATAAATGTTACTGAAATCTGGTCACTGACATATTCTGAGTCCTCACAGGACTCATTGGTTAGTTTCTAATGCACAATCTTGTGCTTGTTGATCTTTGCTTCATAAGAGTCCTTCAGTCATCTTTTGTACTTGTTTCATTTCAACTAGCTAAGTGAGCCCCTTTGAGGCAAGGAATCTCTGGCTTTAATATCCTCTCCAACTGGCCCAGAGTGTTACTCTTCACAAGGTAGGTACCGGACAAGTGCTGTTAACTGACTAAGTACTATTCATCATGATTTCAACCAGATAAATCACAAGGAAGTCACAACAGTGAGAAGTAGTAAGCTAGAAATGCCATTTGCTCTAAAAAATAAACCAAAAGAAAATCCCAGACTTTTAGAATTGGAAATAACATTAGAATAACTCTGTTTATAGGGAAACTTGGGACCAGTGGGGTAAAGTAACTTGTCTTTGGTGACCCAGAGCATTTGTAGCGGAGCAACAACTAAAATTCAGGTCTCTAGGGCCCATTTCTGTTATACTTCACATTTTCAAGAAGTATGTCAAAATGGAGGAGTGTGTCAAATGGTATGCAGAAAAAGAGTGGTTTAGATTAGACTGCTAGGAAGAAGAGTTTATATTAGTTACAGGTAACCAAGGTTAGAGAAAACTTTCCTCTCCCTTTTGTATAAATTAATATTTGGGGGTTATAGCTATTATTGGAAAATAGCAATTATTTGGAATTATTTTTATTCATTTCAAAAATCTAAAGCAAGAATTTGAAAAGATCTTATCCAAGCGCCTAGAATAAACTTGGCACATACTTGCTGAATGAAAGAATAAACCCAAAGCTTTCTCATTTTCTAAGGACTTAGGAGTATTCTTTAATGCCAGTGTTATTATTAAGCCTATTTATTAAAAATATTAAATATTAGAGTCTCTAAATCAAGAGTTTCTTGGTTTTGCTATGTATTTTAATTGGCATTGGATGAACAGTTCAGCCACAATTACCGTGAGCTGATTAAGTACCTGTTTGTTGATGTTACAAACTACCAGAGAAAGTGGTGCCTTGCTACTTACAAATGAAATGTCCATTGAACATTTTATGATATTAGCCTGAACATTTCAGAAAATATTAATGTGTATTTCCAAGGTGAATCTCAAATATCAGAATACATTTCCAATTCTAGTTTGGAAAAGAAAAGTTGATGTAATTTCAGAGTATTTAGATTTAGAATTTTATGATTCATGAAACTTTACATGAAGGCAAAATTGGTTTATGTTGCTTTCTTTAAAGGTTTTTTTATATTACTTAAATAATACATGTTCATTGTGGAAAAATTAGAAAATACAGGTAAGCATAAAGAAGAAAACCCCCACCAGTAACCCCAGAAGCCAAAGAGTAACCGTTAACGATTTGTTGTACATCCCTTTAGGCCTTTTTCCCATTCATATCATGGGGTTATACACTGCACTATTTTAAAACTTGGAAATAGCAATTATTTTCATATTTCTTGAATAATTATCAATATCAAGTATTTCCAGGAACCATTCTTAATGGTTGCAGAATATTCTATTACATACATGTACCATTATTTGTTTTAGTATTTTTTACTATTAAAGGCAATGCTCTGGTGAACTCCCGTATTTATACATCTTGACACGTGTTCAATGATGTTCATAGGATGTGTTCTTAGAAGTTCAACTGCTGGATTAAAATTATACTCCATTTTAAGGGTGGAAAATATGAAGTTTTAGGTGTCAATGATTACCTTCATATAGACATTGAAATCCCAAATTTTAGAGACTAAACTGTTTTTTAAGACTTAATTTCATTTTGGTTCTTCATGTCAATGATAAATACATTCATTTTGTTATACATTAATACAATGGTATTCAAAATTGAAAAGCTCCCAAACACAATGTATTAGATAGTTTTCGAAGATATAAATGCTTTAAATGCTGGTATTCTCTTAGTAGTAATAAAAACTTACGTCAATTTGTTTCCTCCTCATTTTCAAAGCCTGGATGCTTTGTTTGACTGGTTGACATGAGGCAGTTTCTTGCTGGAGGCAAAATGTCATTGGACCATGCACTCAACACCCCCCACCCCCCTTTTACCCCATTTCCAAGCTGATTATATAAACAATAAGGTGTTGCCTTTTAAATTAAGTGAAAGTGATACATTACAGGTGCTTTCCAACAATCTGAGCTTATCTCCTAAATAGGTGTTGCATTACTACCCCCAAATGAGAATATGGATTGTTCAGGCAGGGCGACTCTAGGATAGTATTTAAAGTAAGCAGCATAGGAATCTTCTCCGGTTTTACATGCAGTGGGATGTATAAGCAGCACTATCCAATTAGGACAAGAGGGGACAAAAAGGATCACAAGGGAGAGAGACCATGTTTATCGAGCTTGTTACACTTGATGACATTATGGTTTTCATGATAAAATCTGCAACATCCTTTTCTTTTTATATTTACTTTAATGGCCTTAGAATTTGGAGAAGCCAGAGAAGAAACTTACTAATCATATGGCAAACATCAGCATCTTCTGGTACAATTTGTTTTTGTTAACTAAAAGAGACATGAAATTAAAAATAGTTCAAAAGGGCTTTTGATTACACTTTTGTTGATTTAAGTGGGGAGGAAGGCAGGTAAAACAGTTTCTTTTAAGTGATATGTAGAAAATAATCTATAAATGGGTAAAAGGAATAGAGCATTATGAAAAAACTAAAAATTGTTTTATGAAATTAATTCTTTCTAAGGCATTAAAGGAGCACAATTTACAAAAAGTATTTCAAACTTGAAACCTACAAGTGGTTTTTGCTTAAAGAAAGTAAAGGAACATAATTTATTTGGAATATTTTCATTTGTCTTTTTTTGAGGCTGTGATGGAAGAGGTGGATTTGTGTTTTACTATATCATTCGTTCATTCATAAGTCAATAACTTTAAATTTTTCTCAAAAAGAATGACTTCTTTTCTTAAAGCAAAGGTATCTCTAAAGCTGTGTCTGGAAGGCCCTTGCTTATCACTAAGAGTGGATAATGATTGTAGATGCTGAGACACTGCAACTTTTCTCAAAAAGAATCCAGGGAGGGGACTGAACAAAAGCAAATAGTTCCCCTGCAGGTGTGTCTATGAGAGTAGATAATAAATATAAATTCTGGGAGATTGTTGCCTATGGCTGCATGACTGCAGTGAAATGAATACAGAAATACAGCTATTGAAATCTAGTTCTCCAGCTCACTATGACAGTGGTATTCTACTATAGACTTACTGTGATTCCAGCAATGGAAGAAATTATATTATTGATGTGGAGGTGGTGGCCACTGGAGGTTCTGAGGGCAGGGAGAGGGAAAAACAGGTATAATGCAGGGGCATTTTCAGGACTTGGGAATTGTCCTGAATGACATTGCAATGACAGATACAAGCCATTATATATCTTGCCATAACCTACAGTATTGGGAGAGAGTGTAAACTACAATGTGAACTGTAATCCATGCTTAGTAGCAATGCTCCAAAAAGTGCTCATCAATTGCAATGAATGTACCATACTAATGAGGGATGTTGTTAATGTGGGAAAGTGTGGGAGATGTGGGGAGCGGGGCATGTGGGAATCGCCTATATTTTTATGTAACTTTTATGTAACTAAGTATCTTTTTAAAAAAATAAGTCTATAATAGAATAATGAGTGTACTTTAGTCCATTGTTCATTCCCTAATCTTGAGGATTTGGGGATGGTGATGTCTACTCTGTTTCTAATTGAGAGAATGCTTAGATCCCATGGGGTAGATGGATAGAACTGTCTTGCTTGCAGTTGCAGACACACTCTGTTCCTTGGGATGGACATTGTCCATCTCATCTCCTTGTTGTCCTGGGTGAGTCCAATGAACCAGAGAGTAGGTATTACAACTCTGCTGAGATTCAGGACTCAACTGGAACATGAACAGACCAAAGATTTAAGTCTCTGGGACATATATTTAACAAGTATATGCTAATTATAGGTTCAAATAAAAGGGGCAGAAGAGCCATGTGTAGGGAAACTATAAATGAGTCTAACTGTTACACTGGGGAGCATAAATTCCCCAGCATGGGACATGACTCCTGGGGATGAGCCTCCCTGGCACGGAGGGATTATTACCAAGGGCCAACTAGTAATGCATATGGAAAAAGACCTTGACCAAAAGCAGGAAATATTAAATACAAATGAGTTTTTATGGCTAAGAGGTTTTATGGCTAAGTGAGTCAGGAGGTCATTCCAAAGGTTAGGCTTATGCATGTCTCAGCAGGATCGCATTGACTTCCACATTATACAGTGCCTCAAACAGTGGAGGTCCTGAGGGCTCTAGAGACATCCAGACACTATAAACAGGGCAGACAAACTCAGGAAATCGCCACCTTGTCAGTGGACCTTACTTTGGAATAAATAGGGCTTCTTAATAGAGTTTGCCCACACTCCATTACCTCTTCTATTTCTCCCTTACTGCTAAATTTTGTATTCTCATCCTGTGATGTTAGTTATTGGTCTTGTTGTTCCTGAGCTTTTGTGGTAAATTGTTTGAGAGCCTTTTAAAAGTAGGTGGAAATTTTTAAAAAAATATTAGAAATAAATAAGGATCCATTTTCTTTATGACATTTTATAGTATTTTTTTTTCTATAGGTGGCAAAGTTCATTTTTTTACTTAAATTATAATGTATGTTGATGATAGAGTTAGTCAGGTCTTTATTGTATCACTTACTTGGGGGAAATAAGACAATATTAAGATGATACTTCACCCAAAATACCCATATATTGAGTTTGTTCCATATAAATCATTTTATTTATGCTTTCTTAGCAAAAATCAGAAGAATATCACATACTGCTATATCTCACCATATGTTATTATAGAACAGTTGGTCTCAAAATTTTTGGTCTCGGGATTCCTTTGCGCTCTTAAACTTTACTGAGGACCCAAAGAGCTTTTGTTTATGTGAAGTTATATCTATTAATATTTATCACGTTGGAAATTAAAACTGAGAATTTTAGAATATTATTTATTAATTCATTTAAAAATAAAATATATGTTGATAAAACATATTTTCTAAAAAAATTATATTTTCAAAAACAACAAAACCTATTAGAACAGTGGTATTCTTTTTGCAAACCTCTTTAATGTCTTTCTTAATGGAAGACAGCTAGATTCTCATATCTGCTTCTGCATTCAATCTGTTGTACTGTCATACTTCATGTAGCCTCATGAGAGTCTGAGAGTGAAAAAGGCAAATATGTACTGTTGTTTTTAATACTACTGTTATTGTTGTTAAAATAGCTTAGGCTTTATGGGCTTCCTGAAAGTGTCTTAGGGATGCTCAGGGACCCTGGACCACACTTTGAGAACTGCTACTATAGAACATAGCCAATGAAAATGGCAACATAAAAAGAAGCAGTGTTTTATACACATTTTAATTTTTAGCTATTTCAATAAGAACTAAGTTTTTTAAAATGTGCCTCTCACCCTTCTCCCAAAGTTTTAAAAAAACATTAAAGTCAAACTATGGTTGATGAGAATGTTCGGATTTTTCCTTCAACATCTGACCAAGGTATTTTGAAATAGACTAGCAATACCTGAATAAGTGTTAGCTTTTTGGCAATAGATTTTTAAAATACATGTATTCAACAGAGATGAACCTTTTAGTTGTAGTATATAGGAAGACTCAGATTTTTTACCTTTCCAATCTATACTAGTAAAGCTACTTTTATTAAACCATTATTTTTATTTGTATGTGTTGCTTGTTATATCATCTTTATACCATTCAATAACTAGAAAAGAGCAAATTGATTTCTGTTATTCCTGCTATGAAGTGTTTCATAATTTGCAGAGTGGCATTAGGTTCAGAATAAGTTAGTACAGAACAACAACACATTTTATTTTATTCTATTTTATTTTTTCTTCATTTAGGTAATAGCAATAATATTGTGAGCAGGCTTTAAGCTTCAGTATTGCTATAAGGATACCCTAACTACACAAGCTTTGCTTTCTAACAGTGTGATGGAATCTTCATTGCTGTGTGATTTTGCTAGTTCCGGTAATTACGTGGTTTTTCTGTTTCTCTTTCCACGAAAGAACAATCCTAAACTTTCAACTATTTCAACAGGGGAATGGAGGCTTCCAACATATAATTTGCCCAACAGTGGTGTTAGAGTTAGGTTGAGGCTCGTTTGGAGTGGCAGAGGTGTAAACAGAGTTTACTGTTTATTAGACATATCCTAAATCTCTTTAGATTTCAGCCAAGACATGTCAATTACGAGCAGTACTCTGGCCGGGCCCTGTGAAGAATTACCTTCATACCACAGCATCATATTTTTCATAGCCTATAAACATATAGACAGACTTTCCCAAGGATTTTCAAAACCGTCAATTAAGTAGCATAGGTTTCAGGGTTAGAAAGGAATTTTAAAGATCTATTCCAACCCCCCAAACCTTGTTGAAGCTATTCACAGTATCTTAGATAAGTGGTTGTTCCAGCTTTGCTTGAACACTTCCAAAGAAAGAAACCTCATTTTGATTCCTAAGGTAAGCTTTTGGATTTTGGACAGCTTCAATTATTGGAAAGCTCTTTGCCAATTGTCTTGAGACATGTTTCTCTGGAGTTTCAATCTGTGGGATCTCTGGAGTCAATTGAACAATACCCTTTTCCACACTATAGCATTTTAAAAGTTTGAAGACAATTCTTCTGTCTCACTTTTGTATCTGTATGAGTCTTCTCTTCTCCAAGCGCTTTTCTTTATCAGAAAATTTTGTCAGCCCCTTTCCTACCTTTATTCTCTCTCCTGTTGGCCTGCTCCAGTTTTCAGTGCCCATTTTAAAAGTATGATACCAAAATGACAATCATTATTTCAGATGCCAAATGACCATTATAAAGGAGAGAGGGTCCATCTGCTCCATTTGCAGTTATCAGCTAACGGAGCTGGAGAGCTTCTATCTTCTTTGGCAATAGCATCATATGGACTCATAGTTGTACTTACTGTCAATGGAAAGTATATCTTAGTCATATCACTACCCTTAATCTCTATTTTCCTTACCTGCTTTTGTTCAATTAAAGATAAACTTTCAAAACTCAACCCATTAAGGTTTGAAGGGGATGTGGTCTTTTTTTTTTCTTTTCTTTTCTTTCTTTCCTTCTCTTTTTGGGGGGTGGGGGAATAACTTTTTATTTTGATATAATTTTAAACTTACAGAAAGATTTCAAAAATAGTTCAAAGGATTCCCGTATATCCTTTACCCAGAGTCATCCATTGTTTACATTTTACCCCATTTTCTGTATCATCCTCTAATATAGATAGATTAAAATAGATACAGGTATAAATTCAGTTATATTAATTTATGTACAGTAATATGTTAACTTTTTTCTGAAAAATTTGAGAGTAAATTCCAGACCCCATGCCTCTTTAGTCTAAAGAGCTCAGTATTTACCAATAACAAGGACATTTAATAGCTACAGTATAGTTACAAAATTAAGAAATTTAACATTGATATAATGTTACTATCTAATCCACAATTCATATTCAAATTTCACCAATTATCCTTTATAGCCCTTTTTTTAATGGGTCCAGGATCCAATCCAGGATCATGCATTTCATTAGGCATCGCCAAATTTATCCACCTTAGAAGAGAAAGTATTCTTATACTTCAGAAGTTAGATAGCTGTGGAGATTATCCAGTTCTTTGTCTGTATGTCATTGATTCACAAATATTCAACTGCCATCTTCAAGCAAAAGAAAAATAAATCTGTTACTTTTTGAGCATTCCCTTCCATCTAATCCACTTTAGCATCTTGACTACAGGCATCTCAATGTGGATATTAGAAGGCAATAACTTTCTAAATCTTCAGTCTCTCTCTACTCAAATTCATTTTCATAAACTTTGAGTCCAGTGAGCCTTTCTTCTCTTCCTGCTGACATACCATGGCCTTTAGGTTGGTTTCTCTTCCTGTCCCCAGGCATACTATGAACATTCTTGTTCTATTTCTATACTCATGAGGTTTACTTGCCAGTGTTGTTCCATCCTTCCCCCTCTTTAGTCATCTGCCTCTATTTCAGTCCTCCCAGTATTATCTTGTTCATGAATGCTTCCATTCATTCATATAACAAATATATATTGATCACCTTCTATGCATCAAGTATTGTTCTTAGGTGTGTGTGGGGGGAAGCAATGAGCAAAACATACAAATATCCTTGCCTTATGAAGCTTACATTCTAGTGGGGGGAGACAGTCAATAACTAAGTATAATAAAATTTACAGTAAGTTGGTAGTGATAAGTCTAAGGAGAAAAAAGTAGGCAAGAGCGATAAGGAGTGAGGAGGGGAGATATGGTTTAAGCAGGGTGGTTAAGGAAGGCCACATGAATCATTCCTGCCTTTGAACTCTACTTTTTCTAAATGCTTTAGTCCTTAAAGTAGTTTATCTCAATTAAACAGTTGGGTCCTAATTATTTCATGATAGTCTGTTTTTTAAAAGCAGCTGAGTGGAAAGTGTCTGGGCTTTGGAATTAGACATAGGTTTGAAACAGGATTTAGCTACCCATTGAATCTGGACAAATCAAATAAGCACATTAAGTCTACAATTTTGTGATCTGTAAAATGAGTCTGAGGACACCATATAGGTTTGTTAAGAGGATTAAATGAAATAGCAAATGTAAAGTGCCTAAGATTGCTTTACACATGGAGGCCTTTAACAAATGTTAGTAACCCTCATACTGTCTCGCCAAAGTGGAATGTTTCTTTGGTCTCACCCCTGTGGCCAGCACAGTGCTGGGCACAGCATAGGAATGAAAAGTTTCCTAATGACCCTTACCTTCTAGCTAAAGTCTCCCAATTCTAATTTGAATTGATTCCTCTCCTTTCTGAAGGGACAGTGTTAATTAATTCCATCATGACTCCTATGCCTATTTACCTCCATCACCAGCAGAAGACAAAACCTCCAAAATAATATTCCATCATCACTTGGTTTCTTATCCCCACCTAGCTTCTCCTGAGGATACTGCTTTCCTTATAACCTTCTCAGAAGTTCATGGTTTTTTCTCTTTCATCCTTCCTACCACTGTTCCACGTTGCCACTTTCATACATTTCTTCTTTCTTTTTCCTCAAAAGCTGTAGCTCTGTTGAAGCATGTGTTGCTATTATTTGTTGATAAATGAGTCATTCCCTCTTATTTGCTGAACATTTTAGAATTTGGCTCACTATCTTCCTCTTTGTCATTATTCTCCAAGTCTTCAACATCCATGTAGATCAATAATCTATTCCTAATCTCTCTATTCCTCAACCTCATCTCCTCCATAGTTCTCCTCTTCCACACCATCTTGGCTAACAACTAACTGAGTCATACTGTAAACCTTGTCATCACCAATAACTGTCCACCATCTGAAATCTCCAGGCTAAGCATCCATTCTCTGATGTTTACCATTTTCCTGTATGTCAATTACAGTGATAACTCCACTCCAACAACATGTAAGTGCTCTGGTCCACTACTCCATTGGCCCTATATATTTTTCATTACTTATTACTCCCTCTTCCCTCCACCTCACTCAAGTCCTCATCTCTCTTCTTACCTATTTATATTCCATGCTCATCATAATATAATTCATCTTTAACATATACCCTCCACACTTTTTTCTCTCTCTCACTTCAACAAACTCACCCTGCTCTATTAAACGCTGGATCTGCACCTGAGCAGCTGAAGGTGGCAGTGAACCCTGTTGACTGGTCCTGCTTAGAATTTATGACCACAGATCTCAAGTACTACATTTCCTTGGTAAATTTGCTCTTCTCAAACCACCAACATCTCCTCTCCTCTCATTCTCAATTGATGACTGGGCCAATATATCACTGAGAAAATAGAAGCAATTACATTAGAACTACTTCATCTTCTCATCCCAAGTCTACTCACCTATCTATGTCTGTACCTGTCTTGTCTTCCTTCCATTCAGTAATAGCACTTGCACCTTTCTAAGGCTCCACTTATGCTGTGGAGCCCAGCTCTCCTCACCAGCTTAAGTATTTTGCCCCTACAATTAGTCTTTCTTTCCCTCATTTCCAGATTTCTCCCTCTGCCAGTTGACTCCCATCAGCTTAAAAACATGTGGCAATATCACTCATCTTAAGGGGGAAAAAACAGAGCTATCTGGAGTCCATAGCCCCTCTAGCTACTATCTTATTTCTCTGCTCCACTCATAGCAAAATGCCTCAAAAGAGTTGTCTATACTGTTCTACTACCGCACCCCAATTCACTATTTTTCTTTACTTTTTAATTTTTCAATATTTATACACAAGAGCATATATAATGTACATGTTTAAAGAGTAGAGTATCAGCAGTCTATTTTTTAAAAGATTTTATTTTATTTTATTTTATTTTATTTTTATTATACATCCCCCCCTTTTTGCTTGTTCTTTGCTGTGTTCATTTTTTTCTCTGCGTTCCTCTGTGTCTGCTTGTCTCCCCCTGCTGGGGCAACCTGCCGAGTCAGCTCACCGGCGCAGTGGCCCGCCTGCTCGTGGGGGCTCGCCCTTGCTCGTGGGGGCTTGCTTTTGCCCATGGGGGCTTGCCTTTGCCCTCGGAAGCATGCCCCACCCGCGGCGGTGTGCTCCACCCATGTTGGCTTGCCTTCTCGAGGTGGTCCGCCCTTTCGAGGAGGCCCAGGAACTGAACCCGGGGCCTCCCATGTGGTAAACTGGCGCCCTACCAATTGGGCTATATAGCCGGCCCCTCAGCAGTGTTTTTAATACCTCTTAAGTATCCCTCCCCAAGTTGCATGCCCTTCCTTCTATTGCTGAAGTAACCACTATCCTGAATTTTGTACCATCATTCTCTTGTTTATCTTTATAGTTTTACCATATATGTATGTATCCCTAAATAATGTATTTTTTGTTTTGTCTGGTTTTGACTTTATATAAATGGAATCTTACTATATATTCTATGACTTGCTTTGTCACCTTTAGATTTCTTAAAAAATAATATCCATATTTTATATAGTTAATTTATTTTCAATGAAGTATAGTATTCTACCATATCATCATACCACAAGTTTATTTTTATATTTTATTGTTGATAGATACTTGGGTCATTTCTGGATTTTTTACTATTACTGACAATACTACTATGTACATTCTTGTACTTGTCCTCTGGTGTGTATGTGTAGAATTTCTATAGGGTATATACTCTGAGGAGTGGAATTACTGAATCAATTTTACTAGATATTACCAAAAGATTTTCCAAAGTGGTTGTATCCGTTTATACTACTTTAAGTACTGAATGAAAGTTCTTGTTCCTCCATATCTTTGTTAAGACTTAGTACTATCTGACTCTTTACATATTTTCTGAGTCTGGTAGTTAAATAATGGTAACTCATTATAGCTTTAATCTGTATTTCCATATTTACTAATCAGCACCTTTTCCTTAGTTATGGGCTTTCTTATTTCCTCTTCTGTGCAATGCATAGTCATATTTTTGACTCATATCTCCCCTGGGTTAACTGTTTTCTTAATGATTTGTAAGAAATCTTTATATGTTTTTTAATAACTATTTTTATTTTTAAATAATCTTTAGATTACATAAATGTTACATAAAAAATATAAGGGATTCCCATATGCCCCACTCCTTCCTCCTCCCACACTTTCCAACATCAACAACATCCCTCATTAGTGTGGTAAATTTGTTACAATTGAGGAACACCTATTGAAGCATTGCTACTAACTGTGGATTACAGTTTACATTATACTTTGCACTCTGTCCTGCATGATTATACGTTATGACAAAATACACAATGGCTTGTATCTGTCAGCTGCAATATCATGCAGGACAACTCCAATGTCCGAAAATGCCCCCATATTACACATGTTCTTCCCTCTCCCATCCCTCAGAATCTCTGGTGGCCACTGCCTTTATATCAATGATAAGAGTTCTTCCATTGCTAGATTAACAATGTCATTAGTAGAATAATAATAAGTCTACTTTAGTCCATTGTTTATTCCCCAATCTTGAGGATTTGGGGATGTTGATGTCCACTCTGTTTCTAATTGGGGCAGATGGATGGACCTATCTTGCTTGCAGTTGCAGACACACTCTGTTCCTTGGGATGGGCATTGTCCATGATCATCTCCTTGTTTGTTGTCCTGGGTGAGTCCAGTGAACTGGAGGGTAGGTGTTGCAACTCTGCTGAGATTCAGGGCTCATCTGGCACATGAATGGGCCAAAGATTTAAGTCTCTGGGACATATATTTAACAAGTATAGTGCTAATTATAGGTTCAAATAAAAGGGGCAGAAAAACCATGTGTAGGGAAATTATAAATGAATCTAACTCTGTTACACTGGGGAGCAAAAATTCCAAAGTAAGGTCCACTCACAGGGTGCCAAATTCCTGAGCTGTCTGCCCTGCTTATAGTTTCTAGATGTCCCTAGAGCCCTCAGGAGCCCCGCTATTTGAGGCACTGTTTACTGTGTCAGTCAGTGATATCCTGCAGAGAATTGCATAAGCGTAACCTCTGGAATGACCTCCCGACTTACTTTGAAGTCTCTTAGCCATAAAAACTCATTTGTATTTACCATTTCCCTCTTTTGGTCCCAGATGCATTGCTAGTTGGCACTTGGTAATAATCCCTTGGTGCCAGGAAGGCTCATCCCCGGGGGTCATGTCCCACGCTGGGGGGAAGGTAGTGTGTTTATTTGCTGAGTTTGGCTTTGAGAGAGGCCACATTTGAGCAACAAGGAAGCTTTCAGGAGGTAACTCTTAGGCAGTATGTAATACTAGGCTGAGTTTCAATTTCACAAGAAAAGTTTCATAAGTACAATCATCAATATCAAGGGCCTGGTGTAATGATCTGCCTTCCTTCACTAGGCACTGCCCCTGTACTCAGAGGATTCTTGCTGTCCTAATAGAGAATATAGCAGAACTCCCCAGGATGGGAATTCAATATTCTTTCGGTTATTGCGTGAATCTCCACCCACCAAGATAATGCTCCATGAAAACTTGAACATATTCATTATGCCTTAGAGGCATGCCCCAGGTGAACCCCTTCCCATGCATCCCCCCATCACTGACACCCTGTAACAGTGATCCTCCCCTGACACTGTTGTGACCCTTCTGTGATCCAAACCTCTCCAAAAATAAAGCCAACAAAATAATCAAATAAAATTAATAAGAAAATGAAATAATTTTTAAATAACCAATAAAATAGAAAAAAATTAATTTGAAATAATTTAAAAATTTTTTAAATTTTAAACATTATGTCTTTCATCATTGTAAGATCTGTTGTCTCATATGTACAATGACATTATCTTCCATATATTCCCCCAGTGTCTTTCCTACCCAAACTGATTTACAGATTTAACACAATCCCAGTAAAAATTACAACAGCATTTTTTACTGAATTGGAAAAGCTAACTATGGAATTTATTTGGAAGAGCGAGAGGCCCCGAATAGCCAAAGACATATTGAAAAAGAAAAATGAAATTGGAGGAATCACGTTACCTGACTCTTAAAACATACAACAAAGCTACAGTGGTCAAAACGTCATGGTATTGGCACAAGGATAGACATATTGACCAATGGAACAGAACTAAGAGTTCTGATATAGATCTTCACATATACCGCCAACTGATATTTGACAAGGCCGCTAAGCCCACTCAACTGGGAGAGAATGACTTCTTCAAAAAATAGTGCGGGAACCAGCTGTGGCTCAATTGGTAGGGCTCTGGTTTAGCACATGGGAGGCCCCGGGTTCGGTTCCCAGGGCCTCCTGGAGAAGGCAAACCGCCACGCGGTGAGCTGATTCAGCGGAATGACGCAACGGGGAAGACAAGCAGACACAGAAAAAAACAAAGCAAATGAACACAGCAAGCACAAGCAGCAAGAGGGGGGGAGATATATAAATGAATAAAAATAAATCTTTAAAAAAAAATAGTGCTTGGAGAATTGGACATCCATATCCAAAAGAATGAGCTAGGATCTTCACCTCATGCCCTACACAAAAATTATCTCAAGATGGATCAAAGATCTAAATATAAGAGCCAAGACCATAAAGCTCCTGGAAGAAAATGTAGGGAAGCATCAACGAGATCTTGTAGTAGGAAATGGTTTCATAAACTTTACACCCAAATCACGAGCAATGAAAGAAGAAATAGAAAAATGGGACCTCCTCAAAATTAAAAACTTTTGTGCTTCAAAGGAGTTTGTCAAGAAAGTGATAAGGTAGGCTACTCAATGGGAGAAAATATTTGGGAACCACCTATCCGATAGGGGCCTAATATTCAGCAAGTACAAAGAAATAAAAAATATTGAAAATAAAAAGACAGACAACCCATTTTAAAAATGGGCAGATGATTTGAATAGACACTTCTCCAAAGAAGAAATACAAATGGCTAAAAAGCACATGAAAAGATGCTCAACATCACTAGCTATTAGAGAAATGCAAATCAAAACTACAATGAGATCTTACACCCATTAGACTGGCAGCTACTGGAAAAAAAAAAAAAAACAGAGAACTACAAGCCTTGGAGAGGATATGGAGGAAAGGGAACACATCTGCTGCTGGTGGGAATGCAGAGTGGTGCAGCTATTGTGGAGGACAGTTTGGAGTTTCCTCAGGAAGCTAACTAAAGAACTGCCGTATCCAGTAATCCCCCTGCTGGGTATATACCCAGAAGAATTGAAAGCAGGGACATGAACAGATGTATGCACACCAATGTTCATAGCAGTGTTATTCACTTTTGCCAAAAGTTGGAAGTAACCCAAATGTCCATCAACAGATGAATGGATAATCTCTTTATATATCTTGAATACTAATCCTTGGTCAGTTAGTTATGTGCTGCAATTTCTCATCTTGCCTTTTTACCAATGTTATGCCCAGGGTTTCTGATTCAGAAAGTTTAGGGGGGTGGAGGGCTGAGAATGTACATTTCTAGTAAGTTCCCAGGTGATGCTGCTGGTTCAGGAACCATACTCTGAGACCCTCTGCCTCAGCCTATCTTCCTTTTATTTTCTCAACATCACCTTTAGCCAATTTTCCCTCAACAGTTTCCTAGCAATTAAATTCTATGCCTAAAACATAGCCCACCTCTCCTGCTCACCAAAGCATCCCTTTTGTCATAGAGGTTTTTGGCATCAGCTTAGTTGACTCTTTACCATGCCTTCCTCAGTTCTGGATGCAGATAGCTGTCTAGGGAATGCTTGTAGTCTTACTGAATGCTGCCATTTTGTTCAAAGTTTGTATGCAGCCTTTAAAATGCCCTAATATTATTGATTACTGATTTCGTAAGTCTCCTTTAGGAGTGTGCTGTGTGGTGATGTTATTTTGAAACAAGATTAAATCATGACTCAAACTTATCATCTTGTCCTGGTCCCATACCAAGTCCCCTTTCCAAATACTCTACCCTTTTTTTCCTTTAAAATTCTGTTAAAATCGACACCCT